>JAQIVF010000160.1:0-31847 GCA_034698365.1 Steganacarus magnus
TCTAGTTATATTTCCCAAACTTGTTTTGTTAGTTTTCACTAAACTCTAAATAAAGTCAAAATCAAATAGCAGTGCAGTACTATTGTAAGCCTCAAGTTTTGAGCTAAAAGTAAAAACAAGTTTGCATTTCGATAATCGTTCTCTTTTATAAGAAACTATCTGTACATCCCTAGTTTAGCCTTTGTGCGTCCAATTTCATACGCACTGTACGTGTTCGTAATGGGCTTAATTTTAGTGGTATCAAACATTAAAGATAGAAGCGAACTAAATATATATTTTTAGGTCTTGTTTAGTTTAAGTATTCAATATTTCTAGACCAATTTTTAACATTTAAAAAGATTTCCTAGAAAAAGTATACGGAAATATTAAAAGTTCTCTTGAATATGTGCAGAATTGTTGTAAGAAACTTGATTAACAAAAACTATATATAGGGCGAGGATGACGCCGTGCCTTAAAACCATAGTTACACTCCGGTCGAAACCTCTAGTGGCCTGCCTAAGAAATTATGGGAGGGGTCAAATCTCATCGGATTTAAACTACATTTTTTCTCATTTTGTCCAAAAATTATAGGGGTCTTAAAACCTCATCGAATTTATACGAAAATTTTTCAAATCTCAATTGTTCTTGGAAGGGGTCAAGTTTTCTCGATTTTCTAGAGAGCAGATTCGGCCAAGACCCTCACTGTGTAACTATGTCTAAAACTTAAATAATATAAAAGAAATTATAAATAAAATTTTTTTCAACAATATTCAAGATAATTACCGCTTTTTTAATATTGTTACAAAAATGAAAATGAGCATAAAAATTAAAATTTTAAGCTAATATAAATCGAACATTTTAAAATATTTTCATAGATTGCTAAAATCTTATTATAAAAGTAAATAAAATGATTCGTTGCGGGTTGACATAGAACCTAGAGCTAGAAAACTAGAGCTAATGTAAAAAACTAGAGCTGCAGTCTAGTACTACAGTGTACAGCATATGTACCTTATATATAAGAAATACATATTAATAGATAGCGTTACAAATTATACAGACAAAAAATGACACAAAATAGATGATAAAAATAAATAAAAATTTACAATTTATAACGAAGTACGGGAAGTAAACCTAGTGGTTTAGCAAAAAAAATGGCTATAGATTTCAGGTAGTTTTGTAAGCAAAAAATGATAATTTTCGGAAGTAAACTTATCTTTTTATTAAACAAATTACTAATTTTTAGCTGCAAACACATTTAAAAAAATTGTAAATTATAACAATTCAAATTTTTTAGTGGCATAGAAATAATTTGAGCTTTCGCTGCAAATATTTTTCATAAACAATCCAAGCACAACCTTATATCTTCTTTATTCACTTCATTTGAATTTCAAGTTTTTAAATTTTTTATTTTGATAAATTACGATATACGATATTGAATTGGTTTTGTTTACATAAATAAATTATCTTTAACCACATACGCAATAGTTATATAATATGAATTTGAAAATAAAAATATTTGGTTTTATTCGGACAAATAAATCAAAATTGGTGGTGCGATTTGGTTAGTTGTTTGCGACGAAATGAGTGGTGTGGCGTGAAAGCTAGTCATCAAGCCCAATACATGGCACACAACCATTGGACTCGATCATTAACTTACACTCCAACCAGTCATGTCCAACCAGTCATTATCGTGTTTATAATGCCATCCATAATGCCATAATCAAATTTAACATTTATTAACTCATTAAAAAGTTATACAATCTATTGACTATTTATTGCAAACAATAAAATAATATAACTTTAATTTAGGCAAAGCAACGACTTAACGAACTCAATTATATTTAATAAAATAAACGCATGAAATCTAATCGTTTTAAACTGATATAAGTAATAATTACAGCTCATTTTAAATTAATGAATTGGTGCCCATTAGAAAACATTGGTGCCCATCAAAAGCATTATTTACAGTAGATTTATATTTTGTTATCCATAATGATATCTAAAATTTAGGGTAAAGCGATTGCAAACTTTAGACTGAGCTTTCATTCATTTATGCTAAAATTATGGTAAATATTTCAAAAGTTTGGGCTAAAGAAATAAAAGTATGAATAATGGGTTGTTTTAAAATCACTGATGATTTTATAAGAAAAAATGATTAGCTATAACTGTGAGCTATTGTTTGCTTTATAAATGTAATGTTTTGTAGAGATGTAGCACACGTTTTTTAGTTTTTGTTTGTAGTCCTATTTACTCTGCGCTGCTCGCACTTTCACCGACTCTTCATTGTTTAGAGCGGTTTAGTTGACCACTCTTTCATGTTTTCACATTTTTTCATAGATTGACAAAAAATGATTACCTTAGTGTCATTCCAATAAAGATCAAGATAATAACCACGAAGCATTGGTGGACTATTGTTAATATGCTGGAGAGCGAGGTACACACTCGGCAAAACTCCTCTTCCAATGGATCCTTGCACAATGTCAGTACTTGTTGGAAAAAATCCTGCGATATAAAGCTTGTTTGGTTGGGCAGTAATTAGTGCTATCAATTTGAATATGCATATGAATTGCACACTCAAATACATAATAAGTAATGCGTTACACATTCATTGTGCGTATTCTCAAAAAGTATCTCAAATTCATTTTCAATCAAATTGAACTTTTTTACGCTTTAACGATCAGTGCTCTAAATGACTTTTTATATTTAACTTTCGTTGTGAGTCGCTTTGGCAGACAATTTTTATCAGTGGTTTGAATTGGTTTTTATATAAGCAGCGACCGAATATTTATTCTCGTAATACAGCACTACAACACTGAGCATAATGCGAAACACTTTTAGAATTCACTGTCCATAATGCAAAACAATCAATACTTAGATGGTTAGAATGTTAGAATGTTACGACTCTTTCGATGTAGTATTGCTACGACTGTTAGTTCTGTAACTGTAACACTACTGTAACACTACAACAGTACTATAACAGTATAACAGTATACATAAGTAGTGAATAGAAAAAGCGCATAAGCTATGAGTTGCTCTGAGCTTTGAACTGCGCTGCGCTTTAAGCTCCATTTTCGCTGTGTTTGTGTCTGTTATTCGGTCCAAAATTGAACGCATGCCAAACTACGGCAGCAACCCTATCGACCGCATCGCTATAGATGTGACTGCACCAGCAATAGGCCAACGTTTGTGGCAAAAACAATATACAATTAACTAATTATTTATTTCCAAAGTTGTTATGTTCTTCGATTATTTCTATTGTTTTATTAAATTCTGTTCATTTGTCGCTTTAGAGCGTATTGAGTTAAACACTAAACGTGAAAACTCGGACTGAATTGCATTTAATTTTACTATAAACTGTCATCAATATATTTTAATTATAGTATTCTAAATCTAGCAGAAAATAGAACTCAATTAGAGTAAATGTAATTCGATTAAGTTATTAAATTGCAGTATTTTAGATTAAATTATGACATAATTTATGAAAAGCTACGTTTAAATTTTAACAATTTATTTATACCGGCAGCGATAGGTCGGGCATTTGAATGTAACATAAATCGATTCCGTGTTTAAAATTTTTGGATTTTCACATCCTATTATTATTACACAGTAGAGTTCTTTTTATTAGAGTATGTAAACTTTAAATTTAATAATTCGATTTTTACTCGACAGTATCACATAAATTTAAACAAATTTCCGACAGTTCGATATGGATTAATATTATGTAAACTTTGTTTTATTCACAGTTAACTTTTTTTATTAAGAAATTAACTGGAAGTTTGATTAAAATTTAGTAAAAATAAATAATATGCATCACAAAACTTAATTAAATGAAATGCACTAAATTGCTGTGTTTCAAGAGTGACAATGGTTTTTTCGCTGATAATAGCAAAACGCAACAAACAACTGATAATGACAAATACAATTGTAAGCTTATATGTTGTCAACATTTTCCGTACTATAATAATGTAGAGTCGATTCTCACTTGAAACTAAACATTAGCTACTAATGCGTTAACATTTACTATAACGTTACTAACAAATTAATGTCTGATATGTATCATCAATTTTTATCACGTGCATTACAACACAAAGTAGACAAACTGGAAAAGTTTTCAAAACACATTTCTTCGCTTTCAATTCAATAGATTTAGTTTAAGGCGTCAAATATACTACAATAACTGTATATATCGCTGATAGTGACTGTACTGATGTGTGCGTAGAAGTATAGTGACCTAAACTAATAGCGATCGAAAACATTTCAATTTTTCTATAAACTAACGTTCATTTGCCGAACCGATCATTTACACTAATGTATCAAATTGAAAACTACTGTCAATTGAATTCAACCAAATTTCCAACTCTACCCTAATTAGCAATTACTATTACCTCTAACTCAAAGTCAGAGAATTCCACTCAAATAGAATTTCAATATAATATCAATCACTCATACATACAATTAAATGCTAATTTATTAGTAGAGTACAGTATTACAACTTTTCTTATCTCAGTTCTAGATTATTTCTTATTGC
This sequence comes from Steganacarus magnus, assembly GCA_034698365.1. Lineage (NCBI taxonomy): Eukaryota > Metazoa > Arthropoda > Arachnida > Sarcoptiformes > Steganacaridae > Steganacarus > Steganacarus magnus. The sequence goes on from JAQIVF010000160.1 coordinate 4,508, forward strand.
TTAAATTTTGATATAAATGAAATAAGTACAGATTATTTTAATTAGATTTTTAAAAATGGTTACCACTTCATAAACTAATAACTAGAAAACATAAGTCAACTCTTTTTGGTGCAAATTAGCGATTACACTTCAATTGCGGTGGAAATTAGTTTCCTATCACTACTTCATAAACAAACAATTAAAACCTCGATCGAACTCAAATCAACACTCTATAAACAGAGGATAATTTACTTAAAGTATAAACTTAATTAAATGGACTAAACATTGCAGGGAAAGTTTCAAACATCTATTTTCTGTTGGATTGAAAATTAAGTTAGAGGCTCAGGGCTTACAGTAAAGTCATTTAATATAAGCTTTTGGTCAAAAAAGTCAAAGTAATCAATAATTTGAAATAAGTTCAAATAACTTTTCATTATATAGTTTTAAATTTCAAGTGCTATAATAATCTCAACCAAAAGTTTCCAGTAAAAAGGTTAATTATTTTGGTAGTGGTGAAGTAAAGTGGACACTTTACCACTATTTAGTATTAAGTCTTTATAAGCGCTTCAGATTTAATCATTGATAAAATAAAGCAAAGTAATATAGTTAGAAGTTTAGTGCCTGCTAAGAACATCCGTAACGCTAATTCATTATTATCAAGGATTAAAATATTCTTTGAGAAAATAGTCTAAAATTCTTTGAAAAAATCTTTGATTATTTTGCATAAGTTCTTTGAACAAATATACACAATTCTTTGAGTATTTTTTGAGAAAAATAACATTTACAATTATAAATCTTTATGAAATTATATTTTTTGATAAAAGATGATTAAAATCATAAAATTATAAATACGGTAGATTATACATATTAGTTTAAAATTTTTATTAATTTTAAAAACTTAAAGGATATTATTTAAATAATGTTTTAATTTCTGAAAATTCTTTGGAAAAATTAAAATTTCTTTGAAAAACAGATAAATTCTTTGAGAATAAAAAAATTCTTTGACTGTCTTTGATCAAAGAATATTTTACTCCTTTATTATTATACAAAATTAGTGCAGACTTATCTAAATTATTAATATTTCGATTCAATTCAATTAGAATTTTCTCCCTAAAAATTGATATTATTAGAAAATTATTAAACAGATGATCTTAAAGAACGTAAACTATGGTTAATAGAAGTGTAATCAATTATTTATTTGCTTAGAATCTATTATTAGCCTAAACCATAATTTATACTATAAACGGATAGTAAAGGATTCTTACTATTCCTTACTACTACTATTTCTATTACTATTCGCTTTATTCAATAGAAAATAAGATTCTATTATAACAATGAGAATCAATGAATCAGTTGTGTTCAATCAACACGTTCTTCTTTCAATGTTTTGACAGCAAATTATACACAGCACTAACTTATTGTTCATATATTATTAACTGTAATAATAGTTTTATTGACAGATTATGTTTTATTAGAAGTTTAGAGCTATGGCTCTTATAAGACTTGATGCAAACGTTTATACATACAGCGCTAAAGCGAGGTATTTCCGTTTGAACAGCTTTAACTTACTTGTTGGCAAACCTAATTCTCAGCGAGTTTTCCTATATTATATCATGCCATTCGATCAATAAAAATGAGAACAAAACGTATTTGTAATTTTAAAAATAATTCAATTTCTTAAAACCATTCATATAATCACAATCCTTTTTTTGTTTTCTAGTTTCTAAAGTGTATAAAATGCTAGATGGGGTAAGTAAAGAAAGTGCGGTATAAAATAACCATTTTTAATTTTTTTAAATTTTCAAATTAATGCACTTAATGGAAATATCGTGTCTAATGAGCTTATTTTATTTATATATATATATAAGTCGCATCATAAAAGTATTCTCATATTATGAACGTTCCGCTCTTGTTTTCATGTTAGAAATATATTTTTAGGTTTATTAATATTCAAATTTTAGTTTCGAAGAAAAAAACTTGTAAATTTCTCTTTATTTCTAATTTAATTTTAAATAAAAATACAAATTTATTCAAACTATTTTTGATTTTTTTTTGCAAATGTTAACAGTAATGTTTTTAACAGAATTTCGGGTATTATTATTAAAACCTAAAAAGTTTACTAAAACTAATCAAATACTGTTTAAATTAGGTTTTCTAGTAAAGATTTGCTCTCAAATAAATTATAAGCCTTACTCTCTTTTTATATAAAAACGTGTCCTAAAAAACTTCGTTTGCTTAGCAATGCAGTAAAAACTTAATTTAAATTTTGCATGTCAGTTACAAATGACAATTTCTTATAAATAATAGCTTTTGTGATAATGATATTTTCAATCATTACTCCCAACAAAAGTAAATTTATAGCAGTAAGATAGTAAGCATCAAACTATAAGCCATAATATGACTCCAAATGCTGATAAATATCACGCAAACACTTAAATAGTTTTTAAAAGATTTCAATAATTTTTTCTTAGTATTTCGCAGAATTTATTATAAAATTTTAATCCTAAAATGGTGTAAAACAGGCATACATGAAAATATTAATATTATTTAAGTTAAATATATTACATTTAAATTACCTACAATATTTAAAAATTTTAATTAAATATATACTAGTAATCTGAATCTACAACTGTTTTGCAATTTATCTCAAACTCCTCGGTATTAAATATTGTGTACTTAATAATGTTGAATAAACTCGTAATTTTAAGACACTTTTAATAATAAATTAATTAGGCATTGCATTGCACAACTTCAGAAGAATGTGGGCAAACGGTAAGAGTTAGGAGAAAACGCTAAATGCAAAAGTTATAGGTATAGTCTATAGGTGAGATATCGATGAGATATTTGATGAGATATCAAAAGTTATAGGTGAGATATCTGGAAAACTAATCAAATTTTTTTATCATTAATAATAATGATTTTATTGCGAATTTGTTAACGATTTTTACATGTGCAGAACAGATCTGAATGAATGCACAAATGCCTCAAGGCATTAAAAGGAAGCAGATGTGTTTAAGTTCTAATATTAAAATACAGAGAAACTTCTTAATAGTGAACCTTAGCATTGGGAAACTTTTTAAAATGAGAGGGAGAAGGAGGGGGAAAATTGCTATTTTTTCGGGCAGGTTCTACCCGTGAGCCGCTTGTATAAATTGAAATCGAGCAGCAACACCTAAAACCTCTATATTTTACATAATTATTCAATCATAATAGCATAGTATTCAAGAAAAGTATTATTTATTTGAAATATGAGAGAATAAAATTTATTTTAAAAGCATATACTGTAAATAAAAGGATTTTTTCTTTTTAACAAAGGAATAACATAAGCTTATATAAAATATATTGTATATGTTTAGAGTAAGATATTCCCACGTATTCTTAACTATTTATCATATACTGTATCTATAGTACTCTACTGTATACAGTGCTGTTAATTCATTAAACATTGAGTTGCTGTGGTGACAGCCTGTGTTTTCTTACAGTTATGAATAAATTTTCGATACGTTACAATCAAAATAATAATACTTCATCGAGTTTACAGCAAAACTGTTCGTGTCATCATAACATAATTAGGGATGAGGTTAGGGTTCAACAGGTTCAGAGTCTCTAACGGCCATAAGCCAAAACAATAAATTAGGTTTGTATCAGTTATAAAAAATTAAATTCTAAAAAAAATCTTTAGAAAATTTAATTTGTTTTTTATGCCTGAAATAAAAAAAAATACGAAATTTATAACTAACTAACTAGAGATTGTAATCAATGATAAAATAAATAACCATCGAATAAATAATTAAATATGATATTAAGTTAAAACAAGAACGACACATTCATAGAGAGCTCACTTCACAAGTATTGTTAGGATTATATTAAAATTGTTACTTTAGAGCATTGTTACTCATAGTAAATTTATAACATGATAACTAATCAGACTATTAAGTTGTCTCATGTATGTAACAAAGTATTAAGATATAGCTTGTAAGTGGCAGACTTCTTGGATTTAAGAGGACTGCGAACAGACAGACGGACAGACAGACAGACAGACAGACAGACGGACATTGTCAAATCCATAAGCTCTCCTTCATCTTTATGAAGTGAGCTAAAAAATTATTTCGCAAAATTATTTATTAATCAAAATAATACAATTTTTAGGACCAGTTTTATGTTTCTAAATATAAAATTATGGATTTACAGTATAAAAGGTTAAATTGATTTTATTATGAATGCTTAATAAAAATAGATAATAAAATGAGTTTATGAACACTTTTATTGAGTATTGTCTTTCGGTTTTTCAGTATTAATTACATTAACTCCATTGGTGCACAACACTTTTTGTGGTAACACATCATTATCTGATGGATTCCGCTAAATAGTAATAGTATTATAGTATAAGTTATAGAGATTGTTATATACAATTACTGTACCTTTCTTTTAATGAGATGGGAAATATCTTTGACAGGTATGTCTAGAACTTCTTTAGTTTTGATGAGCAATATTTGTTCATTTTGTTGGTCATGCTCTTCTCGCAGTTGTGCTTCACGTGCATTATCCATCTGATCGCGAGAATCTTCAATTTTCAGTCTCATTTCTGGCAGTAAATTTTCTAACTGCGAAATTTCGCTTTGAATCGATTCAATAACATCACTATTATCACTATTTTCTATTATCGATGACATCCGTTGTTTTTGATTTGAAATTCGATTTTCAATCACATCAATAGCGGAGCGAAAACAGTTGTTGGCATTTTCGCATTGATTGCTGAATGAGAATGCAATTCCCAAATGATAATATCTAAAAGTGAAATTAAGTTAACACTTTAATAGAACAGCCAAATCTCTCTCTCTCTCTCTCTCTCTCTCTCTCTCTCTTACGTTTCAGCAATTAATCGATCGTCTTCTGGCAAAATATCTTTTCTAAATTTAAGGCATTCATTGAGTAAATCGATAGCATTTTCATTATTTTCCCATTCTATGCTTATTTCACCCAATTTTTGCAATGTTTCAGCCAATTTTAGTTTCATATCTTTTTGATCTATAGCTCGAGAAAAAACCATTTTTGCGAGTGATAACACTTCCCATGCTATCTCGATATTTGATGCTTCATTATCTTCCGTCGTATCATCATTTTCATTATCAATATTAGATTTAGAAGTGGAAGCAACACAACTAAAATTCGAGTCAATTAATTGTTTTTTGTCTTCGTCTGAATTTCCAATATCTTCTTCTGCATCAATTTTACTTTCATTATCTACAATATAAATTTATCCTAACATTTGTTGATAACGTTAAAATTAATAAAAATGTGCTTCTATAGATTAAAGTAGATTAAAGTAGATTAAAGTAGATTAAAGTCGGCAACAATTAGATATATTCTCATTTGCAGTTTTACAAAATTACTTAAATAATTTAAGGGCATTTCATAATTGAGTGTAAGAAAACCTGTGACAATGTACGCATTATTAACGCATTCAATTATGACTTTATAACAAATAATTCATTTATTTATTATTATCAATGTATTAATTATTGTTAATTTTTAAATTGTGGTTAAACAGTGGATATTGCATAATGCAGTCTATAGTCGCAAGCCATTGTAAGGTAGGGTCTAAATTATCATCTCTATTCTATTGTTACAAATTCGAAATATAAATCAAATTTATCCTATAGAACAAACCTAATTTTTAGAAGTAGCAATGAATTCTGAAAATTTGATCGTATACTAAAAATATTACAATTATAGACTACATATAAAGTAAACATTTAAACCATTAACGGAATAAACAAAATTACCCAAATTTTTATTGATCTCGTTATCTGTGTTATCATCATCATTGCCATCAACGCGCTCACCTTCAAGCTGGTCAGCATCACCATCTTCACCATCACCAACATTGCTATCGTCATCATCATTTTGCTCTTCCTCTTCAGTTTCAGTTTCAGTTTCGGAAATATCAGCGACTGTGGATGAGAAATATATATGTTAAAACTTAAGTATGTATGTATGTATGCCATCAGAGGCAGAAAGACAGACAGACAGCAAAATTGAGCTAACTTTTAGTATGAACGAGTCCATCAATGACGCCATCCTCGAGTCGAGCCAACTCTAAAAGAGCGGATCCGTAGTAAAGATATGCTTCACCGCATTCCTCAGCTCCGATGCCGTACTTTTTATCGAAGAGTTCGCACGCTTCTTGTAGGCTATTGACGGCCAACGGATAATCCGAAACCAATAAATGTCTTTGACCGGCAAGTAATAGATTTAAAGCTTCGATAGCGATATCTCTAAACAGTGATATATAGATATATAATTAAATGAAATGCTATAATAATTGATTGTCTATACTCAACTGATTGTCTGGTTGGTGGTCAGTACTGTCAGTACAGTCAGCAGTACAGTCAGCTTGCATTGTTTGTCGCGAAATGTGCAATAAATTCAATGAAATGATATGACAGTCACAAACACTGGCAAAACACAACACAATCAATATTCATATAACATATAACATATACAACATTAGCGGGCATTAATACTGCGAAAGCCAACCATTCACTCACACACATGCGCAACACTATAGTTGTATAGTCGCAACTCTCTATGTTTATTAATTTAATTTAATTAAATGTCTGACTTTGAAAAAAGCAATTAAATTGAAATTTTATCGATTTTCTCGGCTGTTTCTGTGTCATAAACTTGAAAAATATGATATAAATCTGCAAATCAATTTGAAATATAATATTGAATTAAAAACCCGTCTTATCTGATCTAAATATATAAACTGTATATTCCTCTTAGTAATATGCCTTTTTTAACAGTAGAAGAAGAAATCAAAAACTTTAAATTCATGTATTCATAAATGTGGCAAATGTTTTTTAAAAATTATAAGCATGTAATAGTGAAAAATTAGACAAAATCTTAATAAATTTTAAGGTGAATATAAGTTTTAACGAAAATAATAAACAATGGAACAAAGGAGCGAGACGTTACTGAAAACTAACCACTAAAATATAATGAATTTTTCAGAAAATTTGTGAAAAATTGAAATTTCATAATATTTTAAGTTTGAATTTTATTTATGAATTACAAGTTATTCATGCTTATTCGAAAATTGTCTTAAGTCATAGTTTAAGACATCTGAAAAACAGGACAAATGCGAACGAAACGCCAATCGCGGGCCGATTCTGCTTTATTGACTAAACTCTTCAATAAATGATAAAAAAGAGCGAAAAGGGATTGGAGTGGAGGAAAGTTGAGAGCAATCTTAAAAATCAGAAATTGAATTGAATGCATAATTTTTAATTTTAATATATAATAGTTTTAAAATTGTGATTTAAATGAACGAATCGCAATAAATGAATAAATATTGAATTGAATGATTAGAGTATAGAATGAATGGAATGTTGCAGGTATTGTTGTTAACCAATCCTAACAGCAGTCAAATGTATTGAATAGAAAACCGTCAAAATCTAGTTTTACAGTTTCATCTGTAGTTTTGTCAGAAGTTATAATAGTTTATGTTTTCATCGAAAATATTTAAACTCTAAAAGTTATATCGAATTTAAATAATGGTTTATATAGTATTAATTCTATTTTATTTATTTCGATTATATTTGGCAGAAACAGAAACAAACGAAACTGGAATTTTCTCAGGTATTTATAACTAAAGATCACTTATAAGATTTGAGTGTATAGTGTATACTGTAGTGTATAGTGTGTAGTGTGTGATACACTTACACGTTAGTTATAGCATATGTGAACAAACTTTTAAAGTATTGTTGTGCTTGAATGCCATTCAACTCTAACTCTGTACTGTTACAGCACAGTAGTATAGTATCGTATAAGTAACGTATAGTGTTTTACATTACTGTTACGCGTTTTGTTTAGATTTATGGAACAGTTTGACGTCAGTAGAAAAGTCGCGGTCGTGTCCAGGAGAATGTGTTCACGCCATCACTTCTATATTTTGCGACAATGTTCTCGAAGAAGTGACGTGTGGCTCGACATTCTTGCGATGTTGCGTTCCTCACGAGTTCTCATACGGCACACCAGTGGAAACCTCTCCACCACTCACTCTCAACGATACCATAACAGCCATAACAACCACAACATACCATACCGACACCGCAACCACGAATCACGAGATACTATCGTCGCGTTTGTCGTGTGACGGAAAATGTGTGCCAACCGAGTATTTGAAGCATTGTAATAATATCTTAATGAATAGTGAATGCCTGAACACCAACCAAAACTGTTGTCTCGACACCCAAATCAGTTTCGAAGTGAACACACATTTCGATAACAACGAAAGCAGCAGTTTGTCAGCCATCGTGTTAACACCGACTTTAACACCGACTTCAACACCGACTTCCGCAACATCAAGCACAACATCGACCACAACCTCGACCACAACAACTACAGCTCCATTCACCACACACAGCACATATAGCATACACAGCACTGCCACAAATATGGCCACAACTATTGATTTGACCACTTGTTTGGGTACATGTGTTGCGCCATTATTTAGTATATTATGCGATCGAATTGACGAAAATAGTCACTGCTCTAATGGTGGATATTGTTGTTATGATAAACAGCAATCGGAAAACGACAACGAAAATGATGCGAAAATTTCGATTATTGGTGCATGTTTTGGTAACTGTATACCAATCATATTGAGCGGTGTGTGCAACAGACCAAATCAATTAATCCTAAAGACAACAAATTGCTCGTCTGGTTCTATATGTTGCTCCACTCCCTCTTTCGATACCGAAATACATTCAAATGCTTCCAGTTTTGATACCTCTCCTCTAATTCAACATTCTTACCACGATATGCACGATATGCATGGAAGTAAATCAACGATTGTTAGTATAGGTGGTGAACAACAGCCACCATCAATACCACATGTACCATATATACCAGCTGTACCGCAACCACAACCACAACCAATTCCAATACCAATACCATCGCAATCACAATTACAATCAATACATGCTGTGGTGGCCTGTAGTGGGCCATGCATTGCTCCTATGTTTAGGTTGGTTTATAGTTTATAAAACAAATGTATATTATTTTGTACTAACCATACTCTTTATACGAATATTAATAGGTTTACTTGTTTTGGTGGTAACGCTATTTACCCAAAATTTCAATGCGCCAAAGCTGGTCAGTTATGTTGCTCTCCTTTAAATCACATTCAAGCTTTTGAAGCGAACATATTAGCGAATAATGGCATTTGGAAGCAGAAACCGAATGTGACGCTTCATAATCACGAGAATATAACAGTTATCACTTCAATCACTCCAAGCCCTCCAACCAGTTATGACGATTCTCCAATCAAACGTAAGTCTAAATGATTTAAACAATTTCTATGAGTTCTATTATGATATTATGGTATTATGGTATTGATTGCATTGATTAGCATTACCGAAAAATCCAAATCCATACATGTGTGGTATCAAAGGTACTCAACGTAAAGAAACGCCGAGAGTTGTTGGAGGAAGCGATTCCTATCCAGGAGAGTGGTGTTGGCAGGTAATTGCACCCGATTTCCAATAAAATTGATATTAACAAATAATCGTATTTTAAAGGCAGCTCTAATTAATAGCCAAAATCAATATCTATGTGGCGGTGCATTAATTGGTGCTCAATGGGTTCTTACGGCTGCACACTGTATTACCAAGTAATTCATGTTAATTGTAAAATTATGGTCATTACACTTTTATTACATCTACTTTACAAATTTAGTTTAAAAATGCACTTTACGTGAAGTTACATAACTTTAAATTTAAACAAAAACCAAATTTCATGCATTTATGTGATGAAATTTAATTGTTAATTTACGACAATTAACCATTTGAATATGTGTTTTGTATTGTAATTGCAGTTTAGTTCGAAATGGCGATGCAATATATGTACGCGTTGGCGATTACGATCTTACCACTCAAATTGGTAGCAGAGGAGCGCAGACACAACGCGTTACCACTACATACATACACCATAATCACAATGGACACACACTGGACAATGGTATTAGAATTAAATATTTTACAATTACAAAATTAGGATCAATTCGATAGTATTCTACTTAATCCAATGCAATCCTGAAAAAATTCACTCATTCTATGATTTTAGTGCTTTCAAGTTTTTTATCAATTTTCTTGTAATCTGTAATTAGTATTACATGTATATGACAATTATACTATTTTATGGCTAATATATTATAAATCTATTTAATAATTAGATATAGCATTATTAAAATTGCAATCACCAGTGGAACTTAATGAAGCTGTTTGCTTGGTTTGTCTTCCCGCACGAGGATCTGAACGAAAACCGGGAAAAAGATGTATTGTTACTGGTTATGGTTATAAAGAAGAAGGTATCAAATCGCAAATACAGTAATTATATTATAAATCATTAATATTAAGTTTTCACTTTTCAAAAGCTGGCCCAATAGCTCTAAAAGTTCGCGAAGCTATAGTTCCAATAGTAGACGATCAAGAATGTACTGTTAAAATAAATGCTGTGACAGAAAAGTTATTTATATTGCCTGCCAGTAGCTTTTGTTCGGGTAAGTGTGTCACCAAATAAATTACTCTTAACACCAACACTATGTGTTATTTTGAATTGATAGGCGGAGACTTAGGCAATGACGCGTGTCAGGGAGATGGTGGCGGACCTTTGACTTGTGAAGCGGATGGCTATTACGAACTCACCGGTTTAGTATCATGGGGTAAATGACATTTCTAACTCACTTCTAATGCCACTTCTAATTACATCGATAAACTTTAAATTACTTCAATAGGTTTCGGATGTGGCAGACCTAATGTTCCTGGTGTTTACGTTAAAGTATCATCTTTTGTTGGATGGATTAATCAGATTATAAGCGTTAATAATCAATAGATTTCTTATTTATTTCCAACATTAATTCTAAACTAAATATTTCCGTGTTTATAATTCAAGTCAAAATGGACTCGCAATTCACTTTAATTTTGCTTTAATCGTAATTTATTTAATTTTGCACAACCATTGCTAATACCATAAACAATGACAATCTCAATCACAATCAATCGCTGAAATATTTACGGTGAATATTTTACTGTATTTAAGTTTAGATGATATGAAAAATTGATAATGAAAATATAATAATGAATGAACATTTTATTTTACTTAGTATTAAGTAATTTTACATTTAAAGTACACAAATTGTAATAATACGTTATATACACAAATGTATATACAATTAAATTGAGTTAATATGAATAACTCTTAAGTAACTTACTCTTTATTTATGTTGTATTTATTATTTTCTTTAAAATTAAATTTCGATCACAACATTAATGAAATAATTTAATAATTATCACTATTTTTTAATATCACTATGAAATGTTATTTAAGATCCATTGTTTAAATTTTGAGATTCTTGTGCACACTCCTGGTAACGAAGGTTCTCCGCATCCAATACCTGCCAAAATAGATAACCACTTAATATTAAGTTAATATTAAATATTACATTAATAACAATACCCCAAGATATAATTCCAGCTAAAAACCATTTGCCGTCATCTCCCTGTACCTGAAGAGGACCACCGCTGTCTCCCTGATAGTGAGAAGTGATAGTTTAGTATACTGACAATATGCGACATTGAGTGACAATGAGTGACATGCCTGACAAGAATCACGTCCGCCTTCATCATAGCCGGCGCACATAAATATTTCGGGAATATATTCGTGCCGTCCAGCAGTTAGGAACATATTTTTGCATTTATCATTACTTACGATGGGAACTCTCACTTCTTGAAGTACAGATGGCAAGACACCGCCTGACAACACACAATTGACAAACTATTAACAAATTACTATCACTATATACTATTAAATCACGTATTATTAACCTTCGCTAAGACGTCCCCAACCAGTGACAGTACCATTTCTTCCTAATAGCTCAATATGGTCAGGAGGTAAACATATTGGTGCGACGTGTGGTTGAAATTCAATTGGATCATCTAATTGTACTAATGCTAAATCATTTTCATACGTAAAAAAATTATAATGTGGATGCACTACTTTCTTCTTTGCTCCTCTTTCTATGTGAGCATACGGCTCTAAAACACTGGAAAAGTCGTATTCACCCAAACGTATTCTTATTTGCGTTAATAGTAAACTGAGATGAAAATAAATCATTTAAATTAATTAAAACAAAAATTAATAAAACAATTCATACTCATCGACACAATGTCCTGCAGTAGCAATCCATTGATTATTCAAAATAGCTCCGCCACAACGATGTGTGCTTGAAAATCCAAAAAATGATGTTCGTCTTACAGACACCTTAATATTTCATATTCATTATAACATTTTTAAAGTGAACAAAAATTAAAATTTATCAAATTAATGGATCAACAAACAATGAAAAACAAACGTAAGCGTAATTATTTCATTATAATTAGTATTGAATTAGAGTTAGCACTATATTCCAATCATTTGCAGCAATAAATTAATGGTGTAAATAAAATTCACTCTTAATACAACTGCAATTTTTAGCCAGTTTTATCAAAAATAATAAAAATTATTAGAATTGTTTAGCAGTGTTAGATTATGTAATTGAGTTAGAATTATTGAAAACAATGCGAATTTTGGATCATTGCTCATTTCGACAATTTTACAGCTGTCTATCTTCTCTGGAATGAATGCTACGCTTATATTTTTGCGTTAAACTTTCATTTAATGTGTGCAAATATTTCTTAAATCATTCATAAGCTTACATGCATAGTCATTCAGTTCTCTATAGAAATATTTAATGAATTTTCTTCGAAATCTTAAAAAATGAATCTTAAAATGAAATTTACATGATAATTCAGGAAATTGGGGATTTTCGAAAAAATTCACGTGCATATGCTTACATAAAACATCATTCTTGTCACAGAGAACAATATATAAGTTATATATTAAAAGGCAAATAATGGTACATTGTTTTATGCACATGAGAATAATTGTGAGGTAATTTATTTGTAAGCTATTAATATTGGAAGTTATCAGTTTATTTGTGATCTTATGTTGCAAGTGTTTCACTATGTATATGATTGATTCTCGTGTACCACATCATAGCAAACATCTGAATGCTTCAAATCAAATTCACACACACGATGCCAAATATCCGATTTTTTTTAATTATTTTAAATTATATTAAATTATATAAAATTAATTTATATTTCCAAGTAAATCCATTTCTTTGAATAACTTATTTTTAAAAAATAATCTCGAATTTAAATCATTAAATTATTCATGAAAACATTTGAGACTCAATTTGTCAAATCTGATTTAAAACTAATTTAAAAGTTGTAAATTTTTCACTTTAAGCACGACTAATCAATAAATAGAGGATACATTTAACACATAAGAAGTGTAAGAAATCATATCATAAAAATTACGCAGCAAACTATTTAAAAACAGAATTAATATAATAATCCGCATAATCATTCGACAAAAAGAACTTTAAAAAATTATAATAAACTAAAAACGACTTTTACTATTGTATAGAATAGAATAAAGTATAGAATATTGCAGAAATTATAATTATGTTAACACTAAATTAGTATACTTATGAAAATATAGTAATAAATTAATAATTAAACTAATAGTTACGTTTATTTTACGTTTGTAAGCAAAGCTTTGTTTAAACTGTAAATATTGAGTTTAGTTAAATAATACAATTAAATAAAATAAATTAGAGTTTAATAGCAGATATCCGGAACAAGTATTGATGGGTTTGTTTTGTTAGTTAATTAATGGTTAAGTACTGAATGGGTTCATACTTGCCACGGCCACGAGCCAAATGCTGAGTTTTTACCACCGACTACTTTTGTTTGCGGAAGCAATTGTGGAATTCCACAATGAGCTAAATTATGAAGAGTTACACAACATTACATTACATTTGCTTATTCATTGTACTGTACTATTAATAAAAGCTTGATCTTAATTACCTCTGCTCGATACTATGGGCTTCTTAGTGTAAATCTCTGAGACCGTATTCGAAGAACTCGGCACTTGTGTTGTGGTGACCTTAATCAATGTAGTGGAAGGTGTTGTTACTGATGTCAGTGATGTTTGGACATTTGATGGATTACTGCTGCTGCTGGTGGTAGTAATTGTTGTTTTATTGATAGGTGTGATTGTTGTGCTGCGAGTGTTGTATATTTGTTGATAAATACTTGTTGGTTTCATTACAATTGGTGGTCGAAATGTTGGTCTCATAAAAATGTTTGATCCCGGAGGAGGTCTGAACGTTGAAAATAGTGAAAATATTGGTGGCCTAAATGTATGGATTGGATTTGGATTTGGGTTCGATTGAATTGGCCACACTTGTGGTTGTGATGGCGAATGTATAGGACTAGCAGTTACAGTTACAGCAGATGTCGATACAAATGTAGATACAGATGTGGATGCAATTGTGGATACAGATGTGGATGCAGATGTAGGTGACTGTATGGGTTGTATGGGATGTATGGGATGTAAGGGATGTATGGAATGTATGTTCGTTGCACTCGTTGTGTTATATGTGTATGGTTTAGCAGTTGTGATTGCATTTGATTCAATAGAGTTATCACTGTCATTATGTCCACAACAACTGCCAAATAAGAAGCCATCGACACACGTTCCGAGATGTTTGCCCTCAGTTTTGATGCATTCCCATACGAACATACACGTGCCTTCTTCTCCCAATGCATTGCTGCAAACTTTTGGACGAATTTTTAGTGCATATCCTGTTTCAATAATACAGTTATATTTGAGTTTTTAATAATTACTTGTAAACCTTATATGAATTGATTTTACATCACCTGATAAAATACAATAAAATTGATAAATTAATAAATATATTTGCAAACACCAAATCTGATCATTCACTGATAATTTCATGACCGAATAAAATAGACTAAAAACAAATGATTAACACCCATAAATAAACTAATAAGTTATTGAAACTTTTTATTCGCCGTTAAATTCATCGATTAACTAATAGTAATTTTAATTTGTTAGAGAAATAACTAGTCATTTGAAAATATAACATAATTAATAGACTAATCACTAATGCTTTGAAAAGAGTGGAACACTCGAACACTCGAACACTGGAACACACCAGCACTCAGCACATCAGTACATCAGCACATAAGCACACCACAGATCGGCGCATCAACACATCAACACATCAATACAACAAACTCATCAAATGATGAGGTCAATGATGATTTGTTGAAAACTGAATTGAATCACTTAGTGATCATGTTTAAAGTTGTTCATCTCACAGCTAGATTACTGGATTGCTTGTTGATAAACTGCACACATCTTCAAGCAAAGTAACATTGGTTCACTTATGTTGGCTGACCGACTTTACTGTTCCCCACACTCATTGCCCCATTTGTTTGCGATCCGGTTATGAATGCGGTGATGACTCAAAATTAAGCGCAGACTAACATTCATTTAAAACTTATTTAATTTTCTTATACAAGCGTTAGTATTATTTAGGTATTTTCTAATTATTGTTATTACAACTATAATTTAACAGATTTATGCTAATTATTTAATCTAATAACTAATTGCGAATCTAGTAAAATAGTAAAATAGTAACTTTTCCAATAATTAGATCCGCAATAGCAGTATCTCGATATGAGTGACCGATTGTTGAGTTGTGCTTTGCTATGCTATGCTATGCTATGCTATGCTATGCTATGCTATGCTATGTTCATTGTTATTACAGTATTGTTAGTTTTTATTGAATCAAATTAATTTTAGGTTAGATCACAACACAATAGGTGTTTCGAGTTGTTTATCAAGTGTTCGCATTGTATCAAAAAGAGTGATATATTGTAGTAGAGTATAACAATGGTGATGTGATGGTCTAGTTTAATGTTTAAATGTGGTAATGAGTGCATTAACTGTTTTATTCAAAGTTTACGGCATGTTGTAACACAACATATAACATACTGAAAGTAGCAATCATTTACTGAGTATACTATCCTTAAAGTGGGTCATCAACATCAACATCAAGTATAAACACTGAAAAACTTAAGTTTTCGATATTAATGCAAGTTTTAAATAATTTATGTATTTAACATTTCAGTCTAATCCAATGTCTCTATTGATTTCCTCAGGCATTGAATCGAGTGCAAACTTAACTAATTTTGTTTAATAGTTTTCATAATAATATACCTATGTTTGGCATCCAAATAAAATATATACATTTGCGCACATAAATTTAATTTCCGGTGTTTATTAATTTAATTATTAATTTTTGATTTGGATATTTGATAAAGAATTTGTCAATTTGATGAACTAGTCATGCACTAGACATGGAAGTAGGATAATGCAGAATAAATAAAATAAATGATGAGCAGGGAGTAAGATAGTTGCCCTTAAAAATGTTTATAGAAAACTTTCAAACTTTAAGTTAACAAAAATTAAAAAATTTACGAAGCATTTTGCTTAAAAGTGGAAAAAATTGTACTTCAAATCTTTATGTTTGAATAAACTCTTAGCAATAAACAGTAGAGGTTCAAAAATTCTGATATTTTCACTCCCATTCCCTCCCGCAGGTAAAATAATCAATTCCCTTGGGTCCTGTCCCGCAACGCTAATATTGCCTTTCCCACCACTCCCGTCCACAATTCCCGCAAAATCCTATCTTAATATACAAATTTTACGGTTGAAACTATAAAGAATAAAATAAAAATATAAGAAAATAAACAAAATCCATGTACATCTTAGATGTTATCTGCATTTAAGCATTATTTGTTAATTTAAATGGGAAATTTTTAATAACTTGAAAAATTTAAAGGGTCATGAAAACTCAGTAGATTTAAGCGACAATTTTTTAAAAATTGATTGTTAAGTGTTGAGACGTCAAATTCAGGAAAATCCATTTTCTTTTTAGACAAAGATTAGTCCGAAACAAATGAATATGTGTACGAATCATAACACGACACGCATTATAAGATCTATTTATTGTTCCTGAAATCCTGAATTTTAATAATAACTCCTGAAAATAGAGATAATCTTTAATTTCAGGAATGTCCTGAAAGACATAGAAATGTTTAATTTTAGTATGAAATTATTCAGTATTTTTGAAAGTTAGTCTAATGTATTTTTAATTTAGAAAGAAAGTATAATTAGAATGTTCAAACAAATGTTACTCTTCTTTTTAAAATTATAAAATAGTAAAATATGATACCGATTTTTCAATTGTGAACCAAAAACTATTAATGAACTTTTATTAACAATTATGAAAAATATTTGATAAGTAAATTCAATAATTTTATATAGATTAGTAAGTAAATATATCATTTTCCTGAATAATCCTGAATTTTGAACTTTATTCCTGAATCCTTCCTGAAAATGCTCTGTTTTTAGTTCTGAAATTTACGTCTCTAGTTATGCCGGTTTAAAAAGATTTGAGTGAGTTTGCGGGAATTCCTCCCATCCCGCAGTTTTCCATGTTATTCCCATTCCCTCCCATCCCGCTTGTTTTCACATTAATCCCACTCCCTCCAGTGTCCAATGGGACCCATTTTGAACATCTAATAAACAGTACACTTATTAGCAAAATTTTGAGCTGTAATCACTTATATTTTGTGGAACTGTAAAGCTTCCGGCATATATTTAGAATAGACATGTAAATTGCGAAAAATTCAGACCCGTACCCAGCAGTAGTCCGAGAGTCGGAAATCCGACCCGAAGAGAAATATTTTTTATTAGCAAGAAATCTAAAAAAAATTATTCAGCCTAAAAATTTTAAATTTAAATTTAACTTCAATAAAATATATTAAAGATGTTCAGGGTAGTACTTCGAAGAACCGAACCGTAACATTGAATTCTTAACCCGACCCGAACCGAGGAACTGTGTGAACAAACCGAACCGAACTGATATTAAACCCGATAACCCGAAAACAGAGAGCAAAAGTTTTTCAAACAAATAAAAACCGAGACAACCCGATAACAAAATATTTTTCTCATAATTTTTTATGTAAATTAATTTTAAATATTTTCCAAATAAAATTTATGCAGTTTACTAATTCTTTAATCGATATTTAATGGTAAATAACATCATCTAATTTATCATCACTTTTATCAGAAATTGAATTAATTTTATAATTATAATTTTAGTTTCAATTCTCAGGTAAAATAACAAACATATAGATTTTTAGTAATTACAAGCTGAATGTGCACTACTCTTATGTAATACTTTAGAGGATAAACAAATTTTACTGCATATAATATAGTAAAATTCTGTTAATCGGGTTATCGGGTTATTAACGGGTTTTTGTTAATTCACTTTTATGAACCGAACCGAACCGAGATTAAGAAATATCTACCCGAACCGAACCGATTACAAACCCGTCGGGTAAAACCGACGGGTTAACCGACCCGATAACTTCTTTAAAATATATCACTGTATAGTAATTATTAGATATGTGATATTTTGTTAAAACGAATTAGGATTTTTTGTTGTTATTTTGTCAGAACAAATCAATTTTTTTGTTGAAACAAAAAATCGAGTTTTCTTAAAAAATTGGCATAAATTTTTGTGAAAATAACAAAAAAATAGGATAATAAGAGCAATATTTATGAGATACCAAAATTCAATGGTATGCAAAGCTTGTTTCTGATTTTTCAAAAATTCAGTTTTTACTTTTAAGCGATAAAAGTTGTCTTAAAATTTTAGAAAATTGCAAAAAATTGTCAAATTTTTGTGGATTTTTTTTAGTTTAGTCCTTAATCCCTCCTGATTTTCGTTTTTATAGAAAAATTTTGTTAATAAAATTCATTTATTGAATATTTTGTTGTAAAAACGATTTTTTGCGAAATATTGTTGTTACAAGAAGATTTTGGATTTAACAAAATATCACATCTCTAATAATTATGATGGAATTCCAAATATAATTACTAAAGAGTCAAAAAGATAGCATTTGCTACTTTTTTGTGATAAACTTTAGAATCATAGTGACTTCACATATGGACGAATTACATAAAATGAGACAATTTAACGGCATTAATAATTGCTATTTTTTGCTAGTTTTCAACATAAATGCTATAAATGCTATTAAAGCTATGCTATGCTATTATTGCACCTTTTTTATGCAATACTGTTTATACAAATCAAATATTATTTTTTCACGTTAACATCAATTTTATTTAATTTGATAAATTAAAATTATATAAATCAATGTTAAAATTACATATAATACAAGAACGAGATATTCATATAGAGCTCACTTTGATAAGTATTGTTAGTATTTTGTTAAAAGCGTTTAAATAATTGTTAGCGCATTGTTACTCATAGTAATTTTATAACGGATGACTAATCAGATTATTAAGTTGTGTCATGTATGCTACAAAGTATTAAGATAAAGCATGTAAATGGCAGACTTCTTGGGCTTAAGAGGACTACGAACAGACGGACAGACAGAGAGATAGACAGAGAGATAGACAGACAGATATTGTCAAATCCATAAGCTCTCCTTTTTCTATATGAAGTGAGCTAATAAATGCTATTTTAAATGCTATTTTGGTTGATTATTAATGCTATTTATAGCGCTATTTCTATATGCTGTAAATGCTATAATTTTGACTCTCTAATAATTACTTTAAGTTGTGAATAAAGTAGTAATTTGATAATTTTTGAAATTTTTTATAGAAAATTATGCGGAATTTTGTTAAAAACTATGCAAAAATATTAATATATCGGGTTTCTCTAAAAATTTATAAAACACGACCCGACATTGGACTTTACAAGCACAAACCCGGCCCGACCCCACACATTCGTCGAGAACCCGTTCACTAGTCTAATTTAGAATGTTTAATTATTAATTAATTGACTTAAAAGAGTTTTTTTCTGTTGGTGTTAATTCACCAAAAATTTGTGTTTCTGGGTTACTCTAAGCCTAAATCACTTCTCTTTAATGAAAAAGTTGTCGTAAAATTTTTCCTCAAAGAATATAACATTGTAATGACAAACTAAAAGTTAGATCACCTAAAATTATTGCAAATTAACAGTATATAAGTGATGCTGGTATAAAATTATAGTAATCAAGTCATTTATGAACATATATATGCTCGACATATACCTTATGTAAATTATTATTTCCATAACCTGTTGTTGCACTAAAAAGCATTTACTGAAGAAATGCTGTCAAATGAACTTTTAAAATTTACTGCAGAACACGAAATGTTTATTTTATAGACATTGTTACAAATCTTGTTTACGAATCAGATCATATCAATTTGAGTTACGTTTCTGAGTACTGTACGATGCATTATAAATAAAGTAGTCTAATAAATTAATGATTTTGAAGTAAGATTTAATTTCAATTTGAAATTAAAAGATTGTTCTAAAAAAGTATAATTTTATAATTAATTTAAATTTCTGTTTACTAATTAACTGAGGTATTATGCGCTAACTTAAATTTAAAAAAGTAATCAATAAAATGTTTTGGTCATTTTCTGCTTTATGCGACGCCTGATTGTTAAAAATTCCCAAGAATTAACTAGAATTTTAATTGGGGGAGGATTTAAAACTAATGAATCATTACCTATACCTGAAAAAATTCTCTTGCTTTAGAATCTAACATAATAGAGTTAAAGTTTTTTCATAATTACTGTTTCATAATATTTGAATAAATGAAAAGTTTAAATAATTTAAAATCAATATTTTATTAAAATCAAATAATCTAAAATAAATGTTAATTTCAAATGGTTTAAATTAACATTAAAATAACTAATAAGCAATTGAAATAAGTTCATTAAATTATCACACCATAAATTCAAATTCACCAAACTTTTTCGTTTTTCCATAATTTAAAATTAGGTCTCGCTATATTCGCACAATCAATTCTAGGATTCCTAAAAATAAATTTAATATTATTGAAATTTAATGTAAATTTATTATCTTAAACAATTAAATGTATATAATGTTTAAGTCTTTTATGCCATGTTATGTCATGTCAAATAATGAAACGCATTTTTAGGGCAACTGATCGCAAGTATTAATAGTACGGTAATAGAATAGTATACCATTCTGCCGGTTGGAGAAAAGCCAACGGTTGCATCGATTCGATACGATCGTTGTTATCGCATATTATGCTCGCAAGGCTAACTTTTCGAATTTCAACCAATTGGTCTTTAATAGAAAATTATAGTAACGTTATAATAATGAGTTATACCTAAGTATGTAATGAGTATATAATTGTTAGAATACCTTCTCTAAAAGAATGTGGCATATTTCCATTTTCAAACCAAAATCTGTCTCCTACTAAGTATTGATTTAAAATGATAACACATTCACGTATAAATGCTATAATTAAAATTTGTAATCAAAATAAAGCTACATTTATTTCTTCGTGACTGTTCCGCTAAAATGCAAGCAAATATAGGACCGACAACGGCGTCCTTCAAAGGTTTTTCATGGTTACCAGCAATAAATAAATCGATATCATCGACATATCTATATTTAATTGAATAATTAAAATAACTAAATTAAAAATGATATAAACCTGTAAAGTTTAGCCATTATTTCTGCAGAACCGGGACGCAAAACTTCAGCTAACTCTTCAAACGACTGAATTCTCGGTAAACCACAAACTTCTCTAAAATCGTTATAACCATTAAGTCCGTGATCTCTTCCTCTCTGGATATTAAGCGCTATTAAATCCATACCGAATTCTGAATTTTCTTCTTGGAATAAGTGATTTGTTAACTGAAAATGATATATTTCTTAGTTTAAATAGTCATTAAAAATTTTTAAATTAAACTAATAGAAACACAATTAACTACCGACATATGATTACAGTTATATATAATTTTGTTGTCAATCTCTTCTATTGTACTTTAAATAAATGAAATAATTTCATGAAAAATTAAAATTGGTGCATAATCTAAGCAAGTATTTTGTAAAATATTGAAAATTTATTGGAAAGAGAATCAAAAAGAGTTTGAAACTAGTGATCGTAAGCGTAAAGTGAGTTTAAGTGTGTTTTGTGAGTTTATACCTCTTGCGAAAAAAATTGATCAAATGTTTGCGTTGGATGAGCGGTATAACCATTTAGAAATTCGTCGTAAGCACCCTTTCTATACATTGTTGTTGGATTATTAAATAGATTCCTCAACACCAGAGTTTCAGTTACTTGTCCTCTATTGTTCATTAATTTGATAAAACCCTAAAACTAGAAGTTATTAATTTAAATAAATACACCTTCAATTTCAGACCTGTATTAATGTATGAAACCTATAGACAGCAGTCGCAAATTCATTCAAAACGCCTGGATTTAAATATGGATCGTAATCATAAGTATATCCATCAGGCTTTACCAATAACTGAAATTTCTCCATTACACTGCGACCTATAATTACAATCACTTTGTTTTATTAACATTTAATTGTATCTTTATATTACCAATAATTAATGGAAGCCATTCATTATAAGTTATCGTTTGTATTTCTGCAGCCACTATACGTCGAGTCTCTTGATATATGAACTCATCATTCCAGCCTATCAATCAATCAATCAATTAAGTATTTTTTTCCATCCATCACTTTATCCCATAATGTATTATATTGTATATACGTATATATACTGTGATGCTTATACTCTTTATTAAATATTAGAAATTAGAGATAAATTAAGTTATTGTAAGCAATGAGCTTTGATTTAGTTTTCAAATTAAATAATTTCTCTTTGACAACGCTTATAATGAATCTTTATATCCATTATAACATTTTAAAAACATTTCAACATTATTACTAATGAGCGCAGTTTTCGGGTGTTTAGTAATAATAAGCAAATGTATTTCGCATTATTTACTGGTATCTAAAATTTAGGTGAATTTCAAATTTATTGTAAAGCTAATTGTTATCTAAAGTTCTAATAATTCCCAAAATTTATAAAAATTGCATAATTATTATATTTATTTTTGGAATCATTAATGCTGTAAATTAAAAGTTATTAATAACTATAACACATACCTGGATTCAATTTCTGGAGAATGGCTGCAATTTTGTTGTGCTCTCTTTCAAAGTATAAAAGCATAATTCATATTTAATTTTGTGCAATTAATAATAATAATAACTGTTCACTAGATTACAGCAGGAATTTTAATAAAGCGATATGAAGCGATGCTCTTTATGTTTAGCTCGTTAAACAGATTATGATATTAAATATTAGAATACAACGTATTTTAGATTAAATAAATAATGTCATAAATAGATTATAATTACCTTAACAATAGTAAATGAGCCATAGTTAGACCAGTTTGTTCGTTCACTCGAACATCACCTGAAATAGTTATTTTCTAATTTGATAATATTATTAACTTGTTATTAGTAAAATGTACAAAAACTAAATATAACATTAATCTACAGTATATGGTCGATAATAAAGTTTAAAGTTTTCCAAAACAACATATTAAGTAGTTTAAACATATTGTAGTAATAAATAGAGTGAAGTATTATACTTCAAAACTCCAACAAAATGCAACACAAACCTCCAACAAAACATCTTAAGTTTCGATTGGCCGGAATGGCGCACTCGTCTGATCGATTTTCAGTGTCAAACGGTAAAAATTCCACATTATTGACGGTCGATATTCGTAATCTGCCTTAAATTTAAGGTGAATGTTGTTATACACAATGTAATGTAATCTATGTATTAAATGAGTTATAAGTATTAAATAAAACTTTGATACCATTTTTAAATGATCTGAGATGATGTGCTCTTTCATCTGTAGAGCCATAAACCATAGAACCATCGATAATTTGAGTGAGAGTATTGATTTGTTCGCGAAACCCTACACATTCACGACACAACACATTTACAATCATCGTTTCACAGTTGATCACTCAATTTGCATTAATAATCACCTAAATTGCATCCATATCTCGGTCCCGCAGCATTTCGAACAAAATTATTGCAGCGGTGGTTAAATCTACTATAAAATGGGTCATCAATTGGTACAATGATTGGTCTGCACGCGGGATGCACTATTTTTGTCTTTCTTCGCGCCTCGTCATCGCAACAGTGCAAACCTTCTCCAGTTTGTGCTGATTTTCAATATTAAATATTATCATATTATTTAGATATTATGCAAATTTATGGCTATTTTAAATGAAAAGCAAACATGAAAAGGAAATATTGAAAATATTGATGTGCATCTGGATTAGGATTAAGCTTAAATAAATGAGGCCCTAAATAATTATTTATTAAAAAAAATATAATGAATTTCTATAACTTACCTCTTGTTGATGCTGTTAAAGTTAAATCATGATCTATAAACTATAATTGATAGTTTGGTAAAATTTCGGTTATGGTTATACTCTTAAAATAGACTTACTTGTCCCCATTGCATAACGAAAAGAGTAAATTTTTTGTCGGGTAACTCGTGATCAATAGCAGCCTAAATGTTAAACAATTAATACAGTTATAACATTCGAGATATAACACATCTATCTTACTTTGCACGACACCTCTCGAGCACCCGGTAATAAACCGCCATCAATAGATCTTCGAAACTCATTAAGTCCATCAGCATAAGCGGGCGGTAATAAACGCAAGAATTGGGTCAGAGATTTGCCCCATAAAGGATTATCCAGATTATTACAACTGCCATCAATTGTGCGATATTTGCTTTTTTTATTGCAATTTGGAATTTTAGGGCAATGGTTTGATAATCTAGTTGGCCATAACGTGAATTTTCGCAGGCCATCGCGCGCTTGTATTGGTGTTAAACGAAACCTAAACACAATTAATATGAGCACTAAAATTCAATCAATAAAATAGCATTAAACACAATTCTAATTAATTTTTGCCGGTATTCCATACAATTGCGGATTAAAGAGTGCATAGACTTTTATACGTCCTGTGTATGAGTTCAATTTTGAACAACAAAATTCCAATTAATTCATAATTGCCTAACATTTTCTTAGAAGTCGAGTCAGCATTTAAAAATATTTGCTTCGACAAAATTTTAGCATTTTATTTATAAATTAAAAAAACTAACATTAAGTTAATTAAGAAAAGCAAAACCTTTTAGCTAATTGTAAAGTTGTTTCCAAAGCAAATAATCCATCTTTTGATACTCTTCTGATTTCTGGGTCATCGGGACCAAAAAATGCCTGATGAAAGCTTTCCATTGTGTGACTTCTTTGAAAAAACCCTTTTAAATATTAAAAATAAAATATTATTTTTTTGAGCCATAATTTATTTGGGAAACACATTATTTAATAAATACCTGCACGTATTAATTCTTTTTCGATATTGAATTGTTTTCTCACAATTTTTCGACTCTCTTCAGCAACTTTAGCAATTATTTCGTTATTGATATCAATTTTAACCACAGGATCAAATGGTATTGGAATTTTTATTGGTACTAAAATTTTTTTTATAAATGTTAAATAAATTTTTAATCTTGAGAATTAGAAGTGATGTTTAAAATGTTCATATTGTGGATCTGTAGTGAAGAAGATTGAATTGATAGATAAATAATATCTAAACTAACCATAAGTAACGGAAGGCAATCGAATAATATTTGGACAACAAATACCAGTTAAGCCATTGACAAGTTTGCATCTGTTATAAATGTATTGCTCAATATCATCGTATTGACTGAAGCAATATGCTGGCGGTCGACATAAACCATCGATTCCTTCTGTAGTTTTACACAATGAAACCTCTGAAAAGTATTGAAATTGCTAAGTTTATATCTAATTTATAACAATATTTTTAAAGTATAAGTTGTGAATACAATAACACAGACCTGATCCGTATTCTTTGTATTTATCATATGGTTTTTTGGACTTCAGCTTCGATTTACCTTTAAAAATATACAACCTTTTAATAAATTTTAAACTAAAAATTAAAAATGAATGAAATATTATTCTAAAAATTATGTAAGTTTTAAATAAATAAATGCAAACCGTTTGACTAATTAATATTTACTAACCGTATTTAATATGAAAATATTATTAGCATTTAATAGGGATTAGAGATAAGACACTAAAAGTTTTATTGACTCAATCAAGTATTATTTGAGATATATTTGAGTTTTCATATGTTTCTCACTAATAAAAACCTAAAATGTGAACATAGATGTGAATTGAAAACATGATCACAACATTTTTAGTGATATATCAATAAATTGTAAGGTAAGATAACATACATGGACCACGATATACATATCCATTTCGAAAATATTGACAACTTTTCTTAACAGGAAAACCATACGAATCTACAACTGTTCAAATATTTATCACATTTCTATAATTAAGGCAAACTATGATTTAAAAAATTAAACTTACAATATAATTGTAATTCAAGTATAGTTAGAAAAAAAATGAAAATATTATATAATTTCATTATTAAAGATTAGCAAAAATTTGAAAAAATGTTAACATAGTTTTAAACACAATTTTATTTTAAAATAAAACATTTGAGACAATCGTTGAAAATTAAAACAGAAAAGTATTAAAATAACAAAAGGAAACGACAATAAATGTCTGTTTTCACGCGAATCTTCAAACAAATCGACATTTATTTCATTATCTATTAATAACTCAAAAAACTAATAAATTGCTTTAAAACAAAATTTTAATGTCTATGATTGTGTAATATACTTATATCCCATCAAATTATTCTCTTGTATTTTGATGTAATGATGGAATGAGTGCATCAAATATATTTAAATCTATATAAAAATTAGTGATTTGATTTTGTGTCCCATTTCTGTACAATTGTGATGATAATTAGGCGACCGTTTGCGGTGTGTTTGCATGCAATACAATGCCAGTCACTGTCACTGTCACCAAATCCAATGGAATATATTTCGCACTATTTTAACAGAATTTCAATTCAGACACCGAAAAAATTAATACATTTGAGTGCACACCAAAATCACAAAATATAGACATATATTGATTAACTAAATGTTGAAATGATAATGAATACTAATACTAATAGTGATATAGTAATAGTAATAGTAATAGTGATCACAATTGAGTGATACAATCATTACAATCAATACAATCAATACAACAATGCAAACACAATACAAATCGCTATTAGTTTACACATCATTACAATCACATCACAATCACATCACAATCACAACACAGTCATAACTCAGTCATAACTAACTTATATAACAAAACACAATCACATCACAATCACATCACAATCACATCACATTTAATAAACAATAACAATGTGAGCACATGTTAGTAATTGTATGATATATGATATTAGATGTGATTATGCGTGAAATCGTTGAAAACGGCAAACGAAGTGCAATGCGGTCCAAACACCCACTCATTAATGTGTTGATGTGTT
>JAQIVF010000161.1:0-31709 GCA_034698365.1 Steganacarus magnus
ATGGTTATTGGTTTTTTCATGGTTTGGTTTGGGTTGGTTTCGATAAAAGTAATTTTTTCATGGTTTGGTTTGGATTATAAAACCAAAATTATAGATTGGTTTGGTTTCGGAAAAGTCAGACCATAAACACCTTTAGTAAACATTTTTGAAAAACGTAATTTTTAAAAAATATTTAGCAGAATTTTGCAGAAAAAACTTTTATTAAACTGCGTAAAACAGAAATATGTCAAAAATCTTTGCTTTCAAGCTTTAATAATTTTAACTAGTGATATATTTAGATTAAAAATCAAAATTAAATTTAAAATCGATCTTTACATAAAAAAATGCAAACTTAAAAGCCAATCCCGAACAATAAACATAAAATAAAAATGTCCACAATGTAATAATATGACCCTAAATTTTTCATAAAAAAACATCATAGTGTATTAAATAAAACAGTTATTATGATAAAGAATAATCGTTTTCCAATTTTAAAAAATTATATTCGTTTTTTAACAACTTCCCTTGAAATTTTATTTTTTGTAAAAGTTAATTGTTTCGATAAAATATTAACATTATTGCTATTCAGTGGAATACGAATATCCCAAAAGTAAAAGCTTTTTACTCTGAAGCATAGTTACACAGTGGAGGATCTTGCTTGTGTGTGAACCCCCCCCCCCTCTAGAAAAATCGAGGTATGAAAAATTGTCGGTTAAATCCGATGAGTTTTTGAGACCCCTGTAATTTTTGGCCAAAATGAGAAAAAATTGTTGTTTAAATCCCGTGAGATTTGACGCTTCACACCTAATAATTTTTAGAATTTGTGTGAGACCCCCCTAGAGGTTTGGAGCAGAGTGAAACTCTGCTCTGAAGAAAATCAAATAAATGGGTAGAATTTTGAATATCTCTTAACAAATTATATATTTATCTAAACTTTTTTCGTTAACCATATCATCAACCATTTAATCGATTTGATTTATTTTAAATTAGATGATTATAAAAAATTATTATCTCATGAAAAAAAGAACAATATCTTTATGCATTGTTTCTGTTGGGAGTTAAAAAAAATCTCTAAGCCAGAGAACAATCAACTTTTTAGAATTTCAATTTTTGATAAAATACAACGCACTTTTACTTTAAAAATGGACTATAAACGAGAATCACCAAACTAGTCAATTTGGGTTTAATTTGATACAATCACCTAAATCACACAATACAATCACCTAATATGATACTCTTTTATTCTTGTATCCATCTAATCTCAAAAACTAAAGCGGATTTTCACATAAAAACATATAAAAGAATAAAAAGCATATTTTGAGGAAAATTAAATAAAAGAATATACTTTTATTCTTTGGTATATTTATAATATAAATGCATTTTTGAAGCATACAGATTTATTCTGGTTCGTCTGAAGTATATATATTTACCAGTTTTAACAGATATTTCATACATATTTGCTAATTAAAGCAATAATCTGTTTAACTTTTATGACATTTACATTTACATTTATGTATTATTAGAGAAAAGTGAGTGAATTTAACTCATTCTCATTCTAAAGTTTAAGCTTTTCGAATAAAGTTTTAAAGTTTGAAAAATGGAGAAATAAGGAAATGTTAAAAAATAAACTGCAAAAGTATTTTAACATATTTGGTAACGATTTTTTTAAAAGTGACGATGAAAATATTTTATGCAAAGTTTAGAAAATATGTGCATGTATTGTATATGGTTGCTAATTGTAATCAAATTTTATTGGTTTTTAAAAGAATATTAAAGAATATTTCTCACTTTTTTCGAGATTATTTATTCGAATATTCAAAGATTTTTCGAGAATAAAAATCCTCTATCAAAAACCTATGTCCTAAAATTTAAGATTAGCATTTGAACCGTAGAAATTTAATTTACCCAGATTTATATTTTATTTGCTTTCTACAGGTAAAAACAAAAATTTTATTGATAGAAGCTATTGGAAACATTGTAACATAAAAATAAAATATTTATCATATTCAATTTAAACGCAAAATATTAAAACCAAACATAAAACTTTCAATTAAACAACATTTAGAGTAAATTTACATTCGATTAGAGAATGCGTGATTTGGGCAAATGTGGTTTTCCAGTTTGTATCATTAATATTAAATCTTAACCATAAGAATGATAACCCTTTGAACGCACCACTGTTGGCCGACGAATATCAAAAATTAATCACTTATAATGAGTGACAGCTTATAAGCCTGTAGTAAACATTAATAATACTTGTAATTACTTATTAGTAGAGATCCAAAATGATAGCATTTAATAGAACGGTTCAAATTTCATAAAATAGAAGCATATAATTGCAATTTATGCACGAATTGGATGATTAGGAGTCGTTTTATGCGTGTTTATAAATGCTATTTTTTTGCTATTTTTAACATTAAATGCTATTATGCTATTTTTGCAAATTTATGTGCTATTTTAAGGAAAATAGAATAATTATCGTTAAATTCCGATGAGTTTTCCTATGGTTCCCAAAATTTTGTAAATTAAAGGAAAAATTCACGTAAATTTTTTTGATTTTATATAGAAAATTTGCAACAGATTAACAAATTTATAAGTTTATAATCTTCAATAAAAAAATATTTTTATCAAAATAATAATTTTTTCATTAATTACTTTAAATAATAGCTATTTTTAATGCTATTTTGGCCAATTTTTAGGGTTATTTATAGCGCTATTTTTATATACAATAATTGCTATTTTTTTGGATTACTAATAATTAAAAATAGCGGAATAATAAGTAAATAGTTAGAAAATTTCAGGCCCAATGATCAATTTTATTAGTAAATCAAAATTAATCATGCAATCAGATAAATAACTGCGTAGAGCGACAAATTGAAAAAAACGCAAGTTTCATGAAAAGTCAACTTTTTAAGAGTTTTAATATTTTACTACATTAAGTTGTAGATTTGATATAAGGTATATACTCCGTAATTTGAACCAAAACCGGTCAAATTTATTGGAAATGATAGATGGAAATTTCATTTAACCGCTAATTAGTTGAGAAAATGCTGTATTAAGTACATGTTGTCTCGATGATACAAACTAAAATATTTTACAATTGGAGGCCATTCAAAGCCTTTAATTCGCATGTTTTTTTCAGGTGCTTTTCCAACTTTTCAATAAACGTCAACTGATTACATAATTCATGTGAATTTATGTTTAGTTAAAACTTTTTATGTAATAACATTTAACACTTGATAAAAACAATATTATGATTTAATTAAAATAATAATAGGTTTAGTCGAATCAAATATTCATCTTTTAAAAATTGTAATTTTGCGAAATTGACTTTATTCGGTAGAATTTAATTAAAATTTAGATCTCAGTTAAATGAGTTGTCTGACATTTTACTGATTAGTATGAAAGAAATAAATTCTTATAATTAAAGAAATTGATTTTGTTTTTAATTACACATTAATTACACGATTAAAGTTAGTACAAAGTTTAAGAGACAGTGCAATGTAAAAAATTCAATTATAACTACTGTTTTAGAAAAAGGTATTTTACAGCACCGAAAGTGTTAAGTTATACAGAGCATAGTTTTGATATAAATTAGCGTCAATTTGCGTTTTACTATTCAGTTTTATTACAAATTTTGCAAAACAGATATTTTCACATCAAACGACATTACATTTATATTTTTTTCATTGTATTTAATATCCGCACAATTAAGTTTATTTTTATAATATATTAAACACCTAAAAATTTTGATTAATTTCAATAAATATAAAATTGTTTAATATTGTAAAATGTTTGAAGAATATAAGACACAAATGAGTTTCCAGTTATTTCTTTGGTATAATTTTTTAAGCTTAAAAATGTTATTACACTGGAAAATGCTGAGAAAAGCCTAATTAACTACAATGTATAAAAGGATTCTTAAAATGTATAATGTATTACCAAAATTACCAGACATTACTATCAGTGATGGACTATTTTTTTATATAAATAAAAAGCTTATAATACTATAGATGGTAAAAAGTTGAGGCATACATACAGTTAAATAATTCATAATTCATGCTAATTTATTATCAGTTAAAAAGGAAAGAGTGTGTAAACGCCAAAAAAAATATGAACGTCCGATCCATATTCCACATTGAAAAACATCGCTTTCTTACTGTATTAATACAGTTTTCAACATAAGCTTTACGTTACTCCAGGAACTAATTACGAAACGCATTACGAAACTTTCGTATCGAGAGATTCACTGCTGCAGTGTTATATTTTTATATTATAGGTTATACTCTAAATTACAAACACATCGTCAGTTGTGTTTTTGTCTCAACTCCTTTTAAGGCAGGAAATAAAATATACGCAAAATATTAATATTTTCATAAATATATTTATATTTATATAAAATATTAATATTTACCCAAACAAAAGTTGTCTGTTAAGTGAGGCAATACAATAAATAACTTTAATAACTTAATGCTATTATTTATAAATTTTTCGCTAATTCGCGTCCATTGATTCAATTAATTAATAATTACATTACATAATTAATAGTATTAATAAAGTTTGAAATGATAATTACAATGTAAAAAACTAAAAACAAATTAAATTCGGTTTCTGACATTAATTCACATTAAATAAACAAATGAGGATTTAAAACTATTGATTTGATGTTAAAATTATGTAAAAATCGGTAATACGTACGAGTTTAGTCAACAAATTATCATTTAATATGTTGTAATGAAAAATGTTTAATTTAAATGTAACAAAGAATAAAATAATTTAGTGAAACCATGTGATGGTATGGTGTTGTTTAGTCGATTAGTATATATTAGTGCAAAATTTATGGCACCCTATATTAACGTTAGAATAATGCTTTCATTTATGGTTATCTTCATTTTAAAACCTCATTTATAAATGTTTAAAGTATAGGGGAAACAATAATTAAATCGATCAAGAAATACTTGGCAAAATAAGCTTAATAATAAAATTTAGCACATATTTTTTTCATAAATGATGAGTCATATATATTAATACAAGTATACCTTAACTTAATTCAAATTCAATTCGTTCCGTCTATCGCTGTCTATTTATCTCGATTCGAAGAGCTATGAAAATCAAAACAAAATATCGATATCAATAAATGAACATATGTTAATCATAACTTACAAGCGTTACATACCTTCTATAATATCAATTTTCATTTTATTAATTTCTTTACGAATTTCATTCATAATTTCTTGTTTGAATCTGTCGATATCGAAATGATCGATTCCATTCATTTTTACAGCTTCGCTCTCTATTGACGTTGTTCTTTGTCTGACCAAAATATATTTGAATTAATAAAATGTTTTTTAACTTTAATTTTAATTCATACCGTTGTAAAGTGTTCAAGTCATTAGAATTGTCTTTACTGGGACTGTTGTTACCATTTGCCGAATTTTTTCCATCCCATTGTTTTTTCGTATAATCATTAACAGAAGTTGCGTTATCGTACTGATCAAAGCCAGCATTTTGCGATCCTCCTTCTGCCTGAGCCCTTCTTCGCGCTAATGTTTTGGCCATTTCATCCATTAAATTATTGGGCGCAACGGCAGCTCTCGCTCCGGACGCCTCACAACTGTCTTTTTCGTCTTTAACAGACGTCGTTCTTTTAAGCTTCGCAGTCGCGATAGCAGACGCTAAGTTAACAGCACTTGACGATGGCGTGCCAACACCGACAGCACTTCCACTTCCACTTCCACTGCTAGTGCTACTGTTACTACTACTTGTTGTAGTGTTTTGTATTCGATTATTTGACATCTGAGTAATATTACCACTAAATGCTGGCAATGCTGGCGGCGGTGGAGGAGGAGGTGGTGGCGGAGGAACAGCTTGTGGCGTAGACATCGGCGGATTCTGTTGGATATTCACTTGGTTTGTCGCTGAAGATGTTCTGTGATGACCATAAGTGGCTTGTTGTGGCATTTGTTGAGTTATCTGCTGAGGTATAGGTTGCTGTACCTGCTGTTGAACTTGTTGTTGCATTTGATGCTGAATTTGTTGCATCGGAACCGACACTAACTGACTGTGATTTATATTTATATTCAAGTGATTCATATCCTGAATCATCTGCTGTTGCTTCCAATCACTAATATTTATATCGTTGTTTGTCTGCCATCTCATATCATTGGGTCTGATATCGCCATAATCATCAGGTGTGCCAATATGTCCATATAAAGGCTGATGAGATGACTGCTGCGGAAGCTTCGAAGTCACCATATTATTACTTATGTTTTGGTTTAATATATCGAGAACTTTAATCATAGTCATCGCAAAAGCGTCTGCTTCTTCTTTCGAACTAAAATTCAGTCCATACACTTGACGATTATCTCTCCACTGATGGAATGTAGGCGTCGCCTGATTATACTTAAGACCCTTAAGAATGGCGCAGTTGATCACTACCTCGTGATCTTGCAGTTTCCTGCCCACCACTCGGAATGTATTGTTTTGTATGTGTTGGTATATATGAACGCGAGACAAACCACTCGATGTGCCCGAAGGTAACCACTTCTTGCTGTTGTCGTCGTAAAGCATTACCGAAGCTCGTGCTGACGCTATCGATGTTTCTGAACTGTTAGACAACATTCATATAGTGTTATATTAACAGTAATTATGATTTGTTACACATTCACACTGCAATACTATAACAGTATAACACATAATATATAATATATATGTTATGTTTACCTCATATTAAGTATTGTTCACAATAATCACTATATTATCGTTATTTTCTTAAATAAATAAATATCACAAATGTATTTCAATTAATACATAATTTATTTTAAATAAGTATTAAAACACATTATTTGAGCTTTTCTTTGGCTTATTATCAAAAATTTAAATAATTGAGACAATGATTGTGTAGCACTAATTGACGATTGATTGCATTTACTTCACATTTCATGCTAAAAATCGTGATATGAAAGCAATAAACTATTTAATGAAATCTACTTTAAAAACACACAGTTTTTCCTGCAAATCGTTATAAAAGCTTTGCTTTTATATGATATCATACTATAGTAGTGTAGGCTTTAACAGTTAAAAGGGTGGGGATATCGATATAGGGATAGACATCACAGATATATGTATTATAACCAAATTTGTTTATTATTATAAACCACGTTTATCGATGTCGAACAACTGGTACTTTTTTAATCATCAATGAGCGCATACTCAGCATCATTACCGCATATATCAAATAAATCTAAAATAGTGCAACAATAGCACTGTTTTTTAACAATCGTCAAAGAATTGATCCTTTATTGTGGCAAACTTTTGAGTTTAGGGGTGAATCATAAATCGCGTAATTTCATACCATAATTAAATCTAACGTAACAAACACCCAATTATGTTAACATAAAGTTTTAATTTGAACGCGAGTGTTGAGTGTTGTGAGCTTTAAGCTTGCATTTAAGGCTCAACACTACTATTTTTAATTAATAATAATACAATGAGATAAAACACTTTACAGGATAAATGATTCATAATAATTTACATGTAATTTAATAGTAATTTCTAATGTAATTAATTAGTGTGTGTGTGATGTAAATATTAGTCAACTATTATATATGAATTATTTTGTACAAAAAAAATGAGTATTAACAGTGAAAAAGTCAGTTACCTATTAACCAAATTTTGGCATTTCATTGATTTATTAAAAGATCCGTATTTAGTGTCAAATTTTCAAAATTATTTCGGTATTCGTTATATCGATAACAGTAAACCAAATGCAAGAGTTGCTGAACCAAACCGATTATTGTCAAACGGATGTACTAAACTAAATGATAATAAAATTAGAAGTAAGTGTTTCAAAGAAGTTTCGAGTAA
Source organism: Steganacarus magnus (assembly GCA_034698365.1). Lineage (NCBI taxonomy): Eukaryota > Metazoa > Arthropoda > Arachnida > Sarcoptiformes > Steganacaridae > Steganacarus > Steganacarus magnus. The sequence goes on from JAQIVF010000161.1 coordinate 7,846, forward strand.
TGAAGAAAGCGAGACAGTGGTCACAACTTCGGACTCGGATTATTCATCGCAAGACGAATACAAACAGTTATTAAATAATAGCGAATATGTGATCAAAAATAAGTTCTGGTATTACCTGTTCTCGTTTGGAGCGAGTCTTGGTTACGAATTATTTTACGCCAGTTTCTTCCCGATTTGGTTTTGGAGCATTGATAGCGCTGTCGGAAGACGTCTCGTGTAATATTACATTATTTGATTTCACAAAATTTGATTAAAACATTAACTAATAGTTGTGTTTACAGTCTAATATGGGTGATAATCATGTACATCGGACAGGCACTCAAAGACGTGATTCAGTGGCCCAGACCTATGTCACCACCTGTTGTTGTTCTCGAACCCGAATACGCCATCGAATATGGTTGATATCTTATAAACTAATTTGTTGCTTAAAACTAATTGAATGTATACCGTAATTAGGAATGCCATCGACGCACGCAATGGTTGCAACAGCATTACCCGTTTCGTTGATCATATTCACTATGAATCGTTATATTGTACGTTAACCGAATCATAACACTTATCAATCACTTAATGCTTTATTGCTAACATTATTTATTAAAGCACACTTTCATTATAAATAGTATCCGATTTGGATTGGAATTTTGATAGCAATCGTTTGGTGTGTTTTAGTTTGTGGCAGTCGACTGTATCTGGGAATGCATTCATTACTTGTAATGAGCTCTAATTGATATGCAATTATAATCCTTATTATAAACATACTTAGGATATTATCGCCGGATTACTACTAACAATACTATTATTAATAATAATAATTCCATTGGTGGACGCGATCGATCAGTTTCACTTGACAAGCGCTTATTCACCGCTATTTACAATACCAATTATCGTTGTTTTGGCAATTATTTACCCAAAACCGAAACGATGGTCACCTGCACGCGGAGATACGTGCGTTATAATGGGTTCTGGCGCTGGAATATTACTGGGCTCGTGGCTTAACTACCAATTAGGTATAATTAAAGGACCACCACTTCCACCTCCGTTTCCAATCATTTGGCCGGGATATGGAGTTTTCGGGCTATCGTTGCTTCGATTATCGATAGGAATACTATGTATAGTTGCGTCGCGAGCTATTGGTAAAGTTTTTATATTTTCAATGTTATGTTACATTAGAAATCTTGATCCAAGAGATCCAAAGTCAAAGATTCACGTCTCCGTTGAAATTCCATGTAAAGTAATTACATATATGACAATGGGTCTTACGATCACATATCTCTCGCCATTAGTATTTCGAATTTTAAATATAGAAAGAGTTACAATGTTCACTGAAGTTTGACCTTAATTATCATTTTATTACCGGTAATGAGTTATTCGTTTATTTTGAGTTCAACATTTTTTTAACGTTAATAATTTCTAACGTTAAATAATATTTTTATAATCGATTTTAAAGTCTGTATTTATTTAAAAAGTTATACTTAAAAAGCATTTTAGGAGAAAATTTAAAATTGGCACAAATAAAATGTTGAATAAAAATAAATTATTAACTTTCTTTAGTTACACTTTCAAATGATTAATAATTAAAACTGTATATTTTTTTAAAAATAATATATAAATTTAGAAAAAAATTTATCAATAGTGATTAGTTAAATTTTAACGAATGCTTTAAGTAAATAAAAATTAATTAAAAGAATATTTCACAATATTTTAGAAAATAAAACTTGATATTAACTTTTGATTGACATTTTTTATTTACCTTCTAATAAATATTTTAATAACATAATTAAAACCTTATTTTTGGTCGAACTCGAGGTGTGACTAAGTGGCACTGACATAAACTATTTCAAATAAATTTGTAGTATTGTCACACTAATCCGATGTTAACACTCACCCGAAACTTTTAGGTCACTTACTGTAGGTCACCCCTTCAGGACATTCTGGCCAATGACCCGATAGTGGCAATGAGAAATTTAAGTTGATTCTATAAAATGTTGATCGAGGCATATTGTATTGTAATTATAATGTATATTCGAAAAGTGAAGAGCAAATATCATCGTATCAAAAAAAAATAATTAAGTTTGTGAATTCTTATGAACGTATAATGAATAAAATTTGATTATCACACACTTGTTATTAAACATAACTATGGTTATACAAAGTTATACACGGGTCTGTTAGGTTTTGCTACATTATTATGAAAGATGATAACTGATAGCTTGTATACTGTAATATTTGTATAACAAATATAAAATTCTTTACATTTAGTTTGATTTATAAAAAATTACTGTTTATTTTTAATTAAGATTTATAGCTGACAAATTTTTCAAACATTTAGCAATCTTTAGTAATCAAAATACAAAGATTGTGTAAAATGTAAACAAAAGTTAATAATACGGTAATAAATAGCGAACTGTAAAGACATCGAAAATTAGATGTAATAACCAGTTGTCCGATTGAGTGTCAAATCGACGATTCAATTATAATTCAATAAATTTGCATTACTTTAAGTTATTGATTTTATATTTAAACAAATTAAAAAAATAATTTTCATTAATTTAGACTAATTCTACTGGATTTTCAATAAAACAATTATTTTAAATAAACTGTTATTAATTAAATATCAAAAATTGCCAAAACATTTGTTTTGGCTGAATAAGCAAATGGCGGCAAAAAATCGGTTTCTCGGAGAAATTATTTAATTTGCTGTAATTAATAATTACTTGAAATTTGTTACGACTTATTATAACCCCATAAAAATATTATTAATGATTAATGAAAATGACTTGAAAATGTCTCATATGAGGCACTATTCTATTGGTTAGAAATCGAAATTATCACAACTTCACTTTCTATTATAAGCTTAATTCTGTGTAATAATCAAATAATTAAGTGAATGTAATGAATATATAATGGAAATAAGTGTATCGTCATATTACAATGTAATTACAATAATTAAAACACGCACACATTCATACAACCATTCATTCAATTGTTTCTAACACTCATAAATATAATCTTATATAAACAATGGTTTAAACTCTTTAAGAGTTAAGTTCAACGGCTACTGCCGATGATATATTTTTCAATTTTCTCCCTAAATTATTAGATGAATCTATATAACAATAACAAATTTTTTTGGAAAAAAATCACACGTAAGTTATTTACTATAATATTATAAATCGGAGTTAAATTTGTTTTACACTACTAAATGAATACGTGAATGCTATAACGAAATATGGTTGTAATTTAGAGAGATTTCACGCTCCAGCTATCAAATTGTTTATTAATTAACTATCTTCGTCCGCCATTTCTTCGGGAAGTTCGTGAGGATTGATAATTCCAGGCACAGATAGTTGAATTCGACGCTTCTCTTCTTCCTTTTGCCGCAGAGACACTTCTCGCTCTTCCAGAAACAAATCGCTATCATCTTCTCCCGCAAACTCCTAATAAGCATTAAATAAAAATGATAAACATCTGAAAAAATATAATTTAGTTAAGAGTACAGTACCCTGATTTGAACGAGAAAATCTCTCAGATGTTCTTTGAATGCAGGCACGTCTTGGTCAAGATTGAAGAAACCTTGAACAGTGATCTTGATTTGCGCTTCAGTTAAATGAGGAAAAGCAGTTTTAAGCAAATTAGCGACAAATTCTTGAATATATTGAATATTGCTTTGACCATTGTTTTGAATAACAGGATTGAGAGCAATGGTAATTTTTCCCGCCTCAACAATATAGAACATATACGCCAAAATAGTTGCCTGCATCATAAGACCTGCGGTGTGAGACGTGTCAGTGACGACCGAAAACATGTGCTGAAGAATATCTGTGTAATATGTCTGATAAAAACTTTGCATAACGGCTTCTTCATTGCGAATATTTTCTAACAATTTAAGTAAAATACTTAATCCAGTGTCGGCAACATTTCTCATGGTGTGCTTGAATGCCCATATGATAGAATCGAGAATTAACTTGAATTGTGTCGGTGGGATATTTAGCAGCGCTTGAAAACAATGTGTCACTACTTGTTGCAATAATATAAAAAAATTAGTGCGATGTTCGGGAAATTCTTGAAAATCTTTATTAATCATTTCAAGAGTGCATTCGAATACGGCGTCAAATATTTTTGGTATTTCAGGAGTGATGTGATTCTCGAGTTTACTGACAATGGTAGCCATAGTTGAAAGTACTTCTGGCTCTCGCGCTGAAGGCACAGAACATCTTTGATAATCAAGAAGAACGGCATCCAATAGTGGAGGGATAAAATTTTCTAACACAAGCTGAGGATCGTTAGACCTCGAAACCCATCCTGTTATCAACTTTAATGTCTCTTTTTTCACTGTTCTCATACTTCTAATGAGCGGTTGCTTTGTGACGACTTCACCGTTCAATGTTATGGCAGCACTTATGTTCTCACTCATCACTTTATAGACGTTTAACATATCTAAATAAATGCGTCCCAATTGTGCCATATATGGATGTCCGAGAGCTTTACATGCCCTAACATTTGTTTTCAATATATTTCCTAATTGCTTGACCGCATCCGGATCTTTGAGAACGTCAACATTTTTGGTGGCCTGATTGATGATGTCATCCCAAACTTGATTCGGCAAAAACATGTACTTTTCAATCAAATGTTCCTGAATTAATTGATCGGTTTGAGCGCTAATCATATAACCGACCGCTTCGTAGAATGTATGCACTTGTTGTGGCTGTAAATCACATATTATAGTATTGATGTTTGTCAATATTTCTTCGATAAATGGCATCACTTCTCCGACTTGAACCTGAACGAAATGTCGTCTACATTTTTGAGCGATTTTAATAAATGTATCACAAGCCATGTCTTGAACACCAGCGTGAGTCTCGTGCATAAATTCAAATAGTTTGTTGACAACTGTTTTGAGGAACTTCCAGTGAGCTCTGAGGAAACGCGGATATTGTCCGACCACATACATTATGTTTGACGCTATTATCGCTTTATTATCTTTGCCACGCTTTTGTTCGCATAAACCAAGAAGATCTTTAATGACAGTGACTAGAAAGCGGCGCTCATCTTCTTCACTCATAGCACCACTTATTGAGCCAATAGCCCAACACAACTAAAAATAGAGAAATGAGCATTCATTTAGAAATTCAACTATTATTTAATTTTAATGATTTATAGTGAAAAATCGTACGGTATTCAAGTTTCTCCACGACCACTCAGTTCCGTTCACTTGATTATGCAATTTTTCAGTCATTATCCTTTCGGTGTCGTTGCAGTCCAAATGTGTGAGATATACGAGTGTTTCGCGCATATTCTTGTAGAGCTGAATGGAATCAGTATCTTTCATAAACTCTCTCACAACCTCTCCCTGTTCATTCTCAACGACTAGCACTTCTTCCGGCTTTGCCATTCGACCAATCATTATATACCGTATTTTTGTCAGAACTGGTTGATACAATTTTCTTCTGGGAGCGTATGACATTGAATGCAAAGGTCGTAAAGCGGATGGCGGAGAATTGCCGAGTATTGGAAATTCGCGGTATAAATCAGACGCTAATGAACCCCAATATTCTAAACAAATTTTAAATATCTCTACTTCGTCCACTTCGGATATAAGCAACAAATAGTGAAGCGCTGCTAACAAAACACTCTTTAAATTCTCATCTTTCTCTATTAGCTGTCCGTGTTCTTTCAGAAATGTACACAAGAATAAACTAAGATTTTGAATAAGCTTTTGCTCGTCGTCCTGACCATTCGCGTAATTCTCTTTGATATTAGTGGCTGGTGGCAGCATCTATATGTCATTAATCATTCATACAAATTTTGTTATTATTCTTGAACTTTTCACAGTTCTATTTTATCAAAATTAAATTAAGTCTAAAGTACTTATTTGTTCATAAACTAAGGTAATTGCTTGCGTAAAATCAGAAACTAAAGAATATATATCTTTTACTTTAAATTTTTTAAATTATTAAAGTCAAGAATAATAAACGAGATATTTAATCCATTACGGAAAAATGAGATACGGGTTATTGGTTGTGAAAGTTGTAGTGAAGCATTTGATTTTAGACTTATGTCCATTAATCAGAAATGGCTATCAGAAGCACTACAGTATTGTATATTTTCCTTAAGCTTTATTTCATATCAAATATCAATAACTAATATAATAGCTAATCAAAAACAATTTATGGTTGAATTTAAATGTAGAATAAATGATTTTGGATGTGACCGGTTATAACTAAAGATAATACTGTAAATGCTTATTTAAGCAAAACAAATATTCTAAATGTTTGCTTTTTGTTTAAATTTTTATGCTCTTATCTTATATAAAATAAATGTTTAAATATTGCAAGTTTAAGGTGCAATAAATCGCAAAAAATGATAGTTTCTTATTAAGCTATAGAACATTAAACATATTTTAAATATCAACTCATTATGAAGAAAACTTGAAAATCAAAAGTTAAATTTCGAGAAAATTACCAGAATTTTGATTAATAGATAAAAATCATAAATAAATGTTTGATAAATAAATACTGTAGAAATGATTACTTACTAATTCTAACTGAGTCATTGTTGATGTAAACATCATAACAAACATATCGTCATACGTGGTAGCGTTCACTGCCGCGATTTCGGTCAAACATTTTAATGTTACATTTCGAAACATAGGAACAATCAAAAACTATCAACAAATAAAAAAGAATATTAGAAAATTAGATTAGCAATTGAGTTAAAATAAATACCTTATAAATAAGAGCATTAATAAGTCCAGTCTCAAAGATATAACCCAATGGAATCCAATTAAGAAATCGCAACAATGTCTCTAAAGTGCATTGAATTAATGTAACATTATTTGAGTTTTCCATCACAAACTGGCAAAGTGTGAACACTTCGCGAAACTGCTGACACATCGTATCTTTTAAATGTTTCGCTTTTGCTTGTGTCATCTGACCACTGGAAAAGTCGAATACTTCTTCACTGAAAACATTTTTAAAAGTTCAAAACCAAATGTATTCACTAAATCAATATAATATCGTATATCATACCTCAATAGTTTTAGAATAATCATATTATTTTGGCAAAGACTTTCATTAGTTTTACTCGCACCACAAATGTCATTAATAAAATTTGGCCATTTTTTCGGCCATTCACGCTTTAATATCTGAATTAAAAATATTTTAAGTTAAAAATTAGAGATTGATTAAAATTTACTGCATATATTAGGGAAATGAGTGATTACCTGAACCAAAATCATGTTTAACTTATTCAAATAAACTTTCTCTCTCTCAAGTGTTATCGGATCCGAAGAAGTCTTAATGATAAGACCGACGATAAACTTTTTAATGCCTTCGCACTGATTTTCGGGCAACACTTTCCATCTGGTTTTAATTAAATTCTCCAAGATTTGCAACGCATAGTATTTCGTTTCTTGATTAATAGAGAATTCGAGAATAGTGTCCACTCTGGTCCACGCGTCCGGATGTTCTTTAAGAGTTGTGAGAATTTCTTGGGCGACGCGTTGCTGATTGCCTTCTCCGCCATACATACAGTTCACCACACTGTCTAACAAATTAATGTCCAACTTCTGCGTAAAATCCAAGAGCTTTGTTGCCTGTTCTGCCAGTGATGTCATCATATTTCCATTCACTTATAATGATTTATTATAAAACGTTAATACGTAGTAAAATGTTATTGTTTTTTAATTCATTTATTGATAATACGGTTAAAACATTATAATCGAATGAATTAAAAAGTGAAATCAAATCAATAGATACCTTGATTGCCAATAAAGGCATTGGCATTTGTTGGAGAACTGATCGCATTCTTCATGCTATCAATACTGGCATTCATTTGTGCACTTATCTATTGTTAACAATTAATCATTAATAGATAGCAATATTTTCGATATTTTCGAATCGAGAATTAGAAATGATTACCTGTTCAATCATTAGTTATGGATTGATGCGAATGAGAGAGTGATTGTAAACCACTATTACCACTAAAAACCACAAATTGCGATACAAATACTGAGCACAACACTCGACACACACTGACACACACCTGAGACACACTATTGTCGCACTCTTTAAACTAATATTACGAATATTTATTGCTACCAATTATTGAAATTAATGTATCGATTAAGTGGTGGTTGAGGTGCAAACAAATGTTGTAATAAAACAATAGTAATTAATTAGTTAAATGAGTAGAATTAATGTAATAATAATGAATTGGCGCGCAATCCTCATAATAATAGATCATAGCTTGCGCTGCCATTTCTGGTGACCGGTTTCAACCGGTTTCAGACGCTTTCCACTGTTGTCTATGCAACCAAACACGTATGCATACATTCACTCCCATTAACGCGTACGCCTTCCAGTCTATACATCCATAACGTTGAGTTAATATATGTTTTCTAATTTTTATTGCAATCGAGTTTAAAAGTAATTTATTGTTAAATTTAATTTTTACATTTATCTCGATTTTACTTTTCCTAAGAACGTTTAATTCTATTTTTAAATAAGATTATTTTGAGTACCTAATAGGGTTTTTTTTAATTTTTAGTACATATTAATTTTCAAAAATATTTTCTAAAATTATTGATTTTTCCCTGAAGAATTGAAGACTTATTTTTAAAAAAAACTTACTTAAAAAGTAAGATAAGTCTGTATTTTTTAAAAATTATATATTTTATAAAAGTTCTTTTTAAATTTTTAGAAAGCAATATAAAGGTAATAACTATGTTAGTTTGTTATGAATACTTATTTTATTGTAAATAAAATTTTTAAAATGTCTATAAGGATGTTTTATATTGTATATTTAAAATATTTAAACAATATTTAACTAAATATATCCATGTTTTAAAAAATATTTAACTAATTATTGTGTAAAAAATTTGTATTATTCAGGGTATTTTGGTTGCAATTATTTTTGAACGAACGTTATGTATATAGCTTTTCGATACCTCATTCTGGTATTTTTCCATTCACTTCATTGACTGGAAATGAGATGAACGTTCAGTTTACGCAACACATTAAACTAACACTTAGTATTAAATAGTTTAGTTTGTTATTATAAGGCAAATCTTATGATTTATATCAAACTAATATCAATGATTTTCAATGTCTTGTGTTTTATGTTAAATGTGTTTTTGCAAATGATCTCAAAATAATGGTATCACACAAACACACATTTATTACTCATAGCATTGATTCTTAAACCAATAATTACTTAATCGCAGTTATAATTGCAAATAGCAATTCATTTTCTTAAATTTTTATGTACTGAAACATACATAAAAATGTTTAGTTTTAATTCTAGGATATTTTATTATAAATAAGGATGAGATGCATGTTTGAGCGCTTTGTTGGTAATCTATTTAATAGAGAAATCTTTGTGCAAAAAAAAACATTGTTTAGCAAGAAAACAATTACTTAATGCATAAACTGATAGGCGTTTTCAGAAAACATATTTTAAACAATAATGTTTTAATAATTTTGGTAACAGTACCGTACGCTTAGAAGTCCGGAATGAGATACAGGTCAAGCAAATCGGCATAATTCACATAAACAAAAGGAAGTGTTGATGCGGTATTAAACCCATCACATACTAAACACTAAAACCCTTAATATACCACTGTTTGGCATAATGAACGACACATTCAAATAAATAGCAACTTTCCAACAATTACAACAATGCTTAAGGTTTCGGTATCTGTAGCCGAATGACCCAAATCATTGCCATATATTCATATACCTATGCATTTCAAATCTATTATTACTGCTCTATTACTAAATGTTTTGTGTATTATGCTATTTTTTTTTTTGTTTTTTTAAGTTAAAACATATCATCGAAAATAAAAATCACTTTTGATAGTTTGTTAATAGTTTTTTATTCAAACATAACTTCAATTAACGGTCATTCGCATCCCTCAAACAATTTTATCTGAATTTTGTTTCTTAAGATCGTCTATTGATAATACTAAATAATAAGAAAATTTCTTTTATTTACATCATTCGATAGACATTGTTATTCACTGAATATATTTATATTTAAAACGCCTTAAAAGTCAATGACATTTAAGTTTAAAAATTTTGAGACTAATAAAATAGTTAAAGAATAGTTCGATCGAATTGTAATGCGGATCTAAATTGAAATAAACAATTCTAATGAAAATGTGTAAATTTTGAAGTGTGATACTAGAATGAAAAAATGCAATGAAATTTAGCTGCAAATGCCAACAATACTGTTAGCTTCGCATTAAATCGCAAGTTAATAAAAATTTAAACAACTTAAACAGAAAATAGTTTAAGTCTATTTAGAATTATTGAAGAACAGGACAGATGATTGACTATCAAACAGATTAAAGATCAATATATAAAAAAAACTGCAATTAGTAATATACAAAGTAAATACAGTCACTAACCATGATTCGCAAAAACAAGTTTTCTTATCTTAATTTTTCTTAACGTTCAGTAAGTTTAATGTAAGATTTCTATTGCTTGTGGCATCACATGGATTGCATCCTTCATCGTGACCCTCACTCGTGCCAATGTTACACACCGTACAAACAAATCTCACTTCCGGGACATTTTTTAATCTGTATTCCGTGAAAATATTACGTAACGCTAGATTTATTCAATGCCACAATTAATTGTTTATAATTCTAAATACTTTTATTTTGATAAATTTAAGACTAAATTTTATATTTATAATATAGAATATTAAAGCAAAGCAAGATTTTTTTTATTGAATTTGGTCACTAATTTTGTTTTTCACGTTAAATTGAAGTTTAGAGACAAGCAGGATATCCCTATATCCTATTCGTAAGATACGGTTACTTTTGTTAAGATCAGGATTTAGACCTGAGGCTATTAAAAGAACACTACCTTATTTAAAGTTACTGTATATGATAGTAACCATTTAGTTATGAATAAACGAGTAAAGTTCTTTAGGTTATTCTGTTATTAGACACTGTTTAAGTCAATATTATTAGTCAATCTAACAATTTTTTAACAGAATACTCCAACTTAACCCTTTGACCATTAAAGTGAAACGTCTAAACCAGCGAAAAATCGATTAAATGATCCATAGAAGATCAAGTTTGGAAAAAGTTGAGTTTTGTCAGTGTTTATGTAATGCAATTTAACAAATGTTGAGAAAAGCATTTGTCGGCGATGGTACAGTTATGTGTGCGAAACACAGTTTTGTAATATGCAACCATTCGTGACCTTAAGAAGATGGGAAGGAGAATGACGACAAGGAATACAAGAACCGGGCCAATGACTCAGCCTTCTCAAGTAAAGTCACTTCAACTATAGGCCAGTATATAAACGCTCAGATGATGAAATTGTTAGCAGTTTGTGTGACTATCAGTCCAATATATTTTAGTGAATTTAGTAATTCATTAGGATTACCACCAATTTATTTGGTAAGTTTAAAATTTTTATAATTGTGATTTAAAGTAAACTTTTCTCACTCTACGCTTCTCTAATGTTATAAAAGTCATTTTTATTATACAAATTATATTTTTATTTTGTTATGAATGTATTTTCAGTAATATTGTTCTAAAGTTTTAACACTATTGAAAATACTGATTAGTTTGTCAATAACTTAGTTGAAACTTGAATTTACTTTGGTTTGTAGGTTTGTAAATGTAAACGATTAAACAGGAAAATTATTTTAAAATATGTTTTAAATATGTATGTTGTTTATTTTATTTTATAAAAATGAATTAAACTATGGTATACTGACATTATAATTAATGTGAGCTATTAAGAAATTTGTTCACAATTTTTTTAACCTTCAATCTATAACTTCAGTTTAAAGCTAATAAACTAAAGAATTAGTCTTTAAACGATGATTTTAATTCTAGAAGTGAAGATTTTATTTTTATTTGGAAATTAGATGTGTTCATAATTATTTCTTGATTGCAAGTGACGACAAAATTATGCACAGTTGTCTTATACATATTTACTACAACAATTAAATTATTTCTCAAAATTGCATTGATATTATTTTTACAATTGAACATAAATGAACAAAAATGAAATTTATTAAAAAAATCTCTGTTTCATTAGATGTTTCATTAACTTTATACAATATTTCAATCAAAGGTGTAATAAATTGAGTCAAATTTACGCAAATCGCTAATATAATTGAGTAACAAAATACCTCATAATGTGCATAAAACTTATTTTATTTTTGATATTGTTTTGCCTTGAACTTGAATAACTACATCACCTTTAGAAGGTTGATGTGTGTATCGAAAAACCGGAACTATGTTAGCGTTGCTTATTTGGGTCATTATAAGCTTGCAGTTACTGTTAACATGTTTCCTCACAAATAGTGGTTATGAGGCGATAATTCTTGATTTTGTTTTGATTGACAGATAAAATGAAGTACTTGATGCTACTCTACGTTATCGCGGCTACAATGCTGACTGTATCGTTGGCGGAAAAGGCAGATAATTTAACGGAATCGCAGAACTCTACCCGACAGGCGCGCTTTGATGAAAGAAAATTTCGCTTCGATCAGGACAAGAAGGAATTGTCTCAATTTCTTAATACCAAAAACATTGTCAGAACTATAGTTAAGTTACTCTTTGGATCAACAGAGGAAAGTTCGGCCACTTCCAGACAAGTTTTGAATGTTCTCGTCAAAGTACGTTAACTTGACGTAATATTATTAATTAATTTTAAAACTAACGTTTCAAACGCTTTAGGTGTTGGATATGTTAAAGTCATCGTTTGGTCAGAGAGCGAGAACATCGTCGTCGCGAGGCATTCGCGATTCACTCGATGACGCAGCAGTGGCTGGAATATCTATGCTTAAAGGATATGTTAAGTCAGTTTTATCTCCAGGAGAACAGTGCAGTCAAAAACATATCTGTGAAGCAGCTTCTAGAGCTTCCAGAGAGGGAAGAGAACTTGGATATCTTATTGCTCAATTTGGAGGGTAAGTTAGAATCGAGTTTTTTTTGTTCACCAATCATTATTCAATGTGATTATTTGTTAAAACTAACTTTTAGGTATGCCTCGAGTTACCTGTTAGAAAATCAAAAATCAGTTCCATTCAATAGCATTTACGAGGCATCGAGACAAGGAAGAAATGGCGCTGAATGTACAAAGTTGTATCAAGTGTGTAATGAGGCTGAATAATGAGCTCATTCAGTGGACGAAATTTTCTGTTTATAAATTAAATTCATTTAATTCATTGTTTATAGTTAGTTATTATTTTATTTTTTATATGTTCTTTATTATATTTATAAATGTATGTATAGTTTCGATTAAACTCTTAACAAAGCCTTTCTCGATTCAACTAAAAAAAATATAAACACCACAATAGTTACGTTTGTAACCACACGTTTTCGAGCATAGAATGAGAGGCATATCTCGAAATTTCCGCACTTTTAAAAATTTATTTATTTAAATTCACAAATATTTTATTTATTTCTCTACCGTATTTGATTCATATTTTTTTGTAATCTTTATACCAGCCCTTTATTAATAGAATATATTAATTAAATCGCATATTATTAATTTACTTTTAATTTATTAATATCATAATAATATATTCAAATCCAATGATAATATATGTTCATCTAATATTTGTAATTTAAAATTTTTTGTCATTAAAATTATAAAGTTTAGATTTCAAAGTAATTTTTTTATTTCAGTGTGTTTTAGTATTTGTTTCTATAATATAAAAAATTTCATGCAATATTTTAGTCATCGATGCGTGATTTAGATATAAATTTATAAAATAATTCGCATTTTAACTTAAAAAAGGGTATTCTCCTTGATTATAATTCTGTTCATTTTTAATTGCTTCAAATATTTTATTATTATTTATATTGATGGTTTAAAACTTCCATTACTATTCTAACATTCTAACAGAGTAGGATTATTTTAGAATTGACATTATTTTTGTTGTACTGTACAGAAATATATTTATAATATGAATTTTAAAATTTAGTATTAAATATTCATATCCCTATTATAAATAGAGTATGATTAATTATTTTTAAATTTATGACTTGTAATTACTAAAATTTTTGGGAAAACTTGCGTAACTTTAATCAGTGGATTAACTTTTAGTCTCAGATTTTTTAAGGATTTTCGACTTCTTGCCTCACATTTGAAAAAAAAACTTTTGTTGAATCGATTCTTAAAGAAAGAGTAAAATCTATTAAAATATAAGGTACATTCTTTTATATTAGGAATGTGTTTTTGTTTAGAAAAACTAAAAAGTATGGGATTAGTGAGAGAGCGAGAAAGAGAGCACATATCCTCAAAGTAGTATTGACACGTTTAAATTTAAATATTACAACTTTTCAAGCATAAAGAATAAATATGCCATTACAGTTAATATCCAATATAAGCTTTATGGCACTATTGGAGAAAACTTAATTCTGTTTGGCTTGACGTCATTAACAGTAACCCGCACAACAGAACATTGTACTCTCTATCCATTTTGCCAATTCTGGATCGATATACTGCTCTAACACTGAGCTGGAATAAGATTACTAGCAATTTATTCTTACATGTTTTATAAGCAATGAGAGTAGAAATAATATCGTGAAAATTAAATTAAAATAATTATTTGAGTACTAGAATCTTAGAAAAAGCTACCTTAAGTAGCGATAGCCGCAATATTAATTCCATTGTTGATGACATGTATCGGTGTTGGCCAAACATATGCGAAATCAGTAGCGGCTGTGTTTTTCAATGGAGGAATTTTAAGCTATTGAAAGCTATACAAATATTGATTATAGTAGTTTTAATTGAGATAACCTTTATCACAACTATCACTTCAACTCCTGAGGTTTTCACTAATACTTTTCTTGTTCGATTCAAAAGAGATGTCGACAAACAAACTGCTCATCAAATCGCTAAAAGAAATGGATTTATCAATTATGGTCCCGTAAGTAAATTAGAAAACATAATATGTGTTCATTGTGTGTGTTTTTGAATAATCATAATTATTATGAATTTTTTCTGTTTAATAAATGAAATAAATATAAAATCATTTGAAAACTCATTGCTAGGTAATTGGTTCAAACAATGAATATCATTTTTTGAATAAAGCATTACCACATGCAAGAAACAAACGAAGTGTTTTACATTATAGAAAATTAAAATCTGATCCCTTAGTGAGTAAAAATTTTAATAAAGAATATTCTGTAACTGAAGTAATTATTTGTTTAAATTGTATTATAATTCTATATAACAATAGATTGAATATGCTTCACAACAAATCGGTTTTATTAGGGCTAAAAGAGGATACACTAAACTAGTTCTCGGACCCGAAAATCTTTATTTAAAGAAAGAGCCAACTGATCCATATTTTCAATACCAGTGGTATCTTGTAAGTGAATACTTAATTTTATAATGTTTTTTAAAATAAGATGATTTATTATAAAACTTTAAACTACCATATGTGCGTTTTAGTACTTAGCAAATGTGATTTATATTTAATTTCGAGTCAGTGTGAAGCTTTCAAAATTTATGTTCATAAGCTAAGCTTTTTCAGTAAAGTGTATTTGAAATATAATCTATTTAGTAATATACGCAACAAAATCTTTTAAATCATAATACAGCACTGTATTGCCCTTTAAATTTTTTTATTTTAATTAATATATGCCAAAAAGTGATATACAGTATAAAATTCTATGCAGATATAAAATTCATATAAAATATTCCTGTGTTAACTTTCTTTATAAGTTCTCCAGTGTTGATTTTAAAAAAATTCTTTTTTTCAACACTTAAAAGTTTTACAAGATTAAACTTAGTGTTTTCATTCTTAATCAAAAAGTTACACAAAGTCGTTAGTGAATATAAGACCATAGTTACACAAACTCCAAACCTCTAGGGGGGACTACAACAAAAATTCTCAAAATTCTTTGGGGGAGGTGTCAAATCTCACCGGATTTAAACGACAATTTTTTCTCATTTTTGCTAAAAATTACAGGGGTCTCAAAAACTCATCGGATTTAACCGACAATTTTTCAAATCTCGATTTTTCTAGGGCTATGACCCCCCTCTGTGTAACTATGATATAAGACTATCGTAGAATATTATACGTACATATAGAGATAAGCAAATTAACGGTTAACTTTTAACCGGTTAAGTTTAACCCGAGTTAAAATTGCATGATAGGTTAAAATTTTAAATAGAGTTAAGGTTAGAAGTTAAAGCTTTTCTAACCGGTTAAAGCTAAAATATTACCAATAGTTAACCGGTTAACTTTTCTAAATTAAAATATGTCTAATTCAAATGAAAATAATATTCCAAAAAGCAAATAAAAATTATTTTATTAGAATTATTGAACTATTTTTGAAAATTTTACGCAATGAATAATTTGTTTGTATTAGAAGTACAAATTAAAATGTTTAAATTAACTAAAAATATTTCAATTTCAAATTTTATTACTGAAAATTTAAAAAATAGGTTAACCGGTTAACCTGGAGTTAATTTAATCAGAGTTAAAGTTAAAGTAATTCTTAACCGGTTAGAGTTAAAGTTAAAATTTTTGCAGTGGTTAAGGTTAAGAGTTAAAGAAAATCCTTAACTTTTAACCGATGCTCATCATTACGTACATATCGCCTTCAAAGTGCTCACGGAACTTCTGTGAACTATTCAATATAAATATTCGTTAATACGTTTTATGCCGAAACCATATAGTTTTATTTGAAATATTAGATGAAGATAATTTAAGAAAAAAAAACGCAGAATAAATAAGTGTAATTAATGTACATGAAAATAATGAATGAATTAGATGACAAATAATGTACATGAAAATATATCCTCAAATGTATACAAAAAAACTCTGATAAAAACTTTTTAAAAGTTTTTTTTAAAAACGTATTAAGTTAAGCAATAAAATGATTTTAAATAGTTTTTAAGTAATTTCTAACTCGTAAAATTTTGCATACAGTAAATTTGTAGAGACCTCAAAATTTTGGGAATCCAAGTTTTTATTTTGAGCTTATATCAAGTACGGAGTTAAATATAAGCAAGAAATAAGAAGTATAGATTAATTTTAAGTAACTTTTATTTTCTAAATTTTGAAAAATTTAGGGTTATTTCCAAAATTCCAAAAGAAAGCCAAAATTTGAAAAATTTTTACGATTTTTTTGGTTTTTTTTATTAAAAATTGTTGAAAAATCGTAAAAATGTAGTTATAATATGTTTTCATTTTATGATATTTGAATATATATTTTTTTGAAGTCATTGAAATAAATGACATGATTCGGAATATGAACTTACTGTTCGGACCTTACAAGACAAAAATTATTTATTTCTTTGATCTCACTATTGTAAGTATTTTTTGTAAATTCACCTAATTTTTTAATAGTAAAATATATCAAAAACAAATTTATTGTATTTTATAATCCAAAATAATTCCAAAGTTTGTGCAAAATCTACGGGTTTTTTGTTCAAAATTCCTAGGTTTTTATTCTAAAATTTTGAGGTTTCTGACAATAATGCTTAAATAACACGCCGTTCTATACAGCCTTCTGGGAGCTCTGGCTCAACTCAAAATTTTGGAAATTCAAGTCACAAAAATTTAAAAACTTTGAAAATTTTAACCAAAAGTGACAAAATGTCCATCAAATTCAAAAAATTTTTGAGATAACTAATATTTTCCCAAATGGATAAAAATTATCGCTTGAATTCTACGAGTTTTGCAAATGAATGTGTTTAAAATCTACCATTTCAGCTTTAGATTGATTTATATATTAAATTGAAAAAATAAATTCCTATAACATTTTCTAGATTTTGTTCTGATTTTGAATTTTATCCGAATTAATGAACAAATTTCAAAATAGTACTAATTTTTAGAAAACAACACTAATTAATCAAATAAATTTATTTATATTATACCTCAGTAGTTTAATAACTACATTTTTAACTTTCTTACCGTACTTACATTTATGAGTATTTCCGCTACATCTACACCACAATATGACAAAACCTACACTTCCTAACTTAATCTTAATATTAATTTTTAATCTGTTAATCTTCCTTTTTACTTATTTTTTTAAGAAAAATGTAGGGCAAAATGGAGGTAAAAAACGCCTAGATTTAAATGTAGAAGCAGGTAATAATAAAATATAAGTTTATTAATTAATTTAAATGATAGCTTCTAAAAAATGTTCTAAACTGTTTGAATTAAAGCATGGGCTCAAGGCATTACGGGTAAAAATGTGACAACAGCTATCATGGATGACGGTATGAGTTCTTTATATACTAATTGAGTGATTACTATGATTATGTTTGGTTCAATTAGGAGTCGATTATATGCATCCAGACATTAGAGAAAACTATGTAAGTGCTGCTACAGAGCACCACATCATTATTATCTCAGCAGTCTATGAGCAAACTCTGTTAGACATTATTTCTGCTTTTTATTCTTAGAATGCAAAAGCTAGTTATGATTTTAGCAGTAATGATCCATTTCCATATCCAAGATATACTGATGATTGGTTTAATAGGTAATAATTACACTTGAATTTGTTTATAATTTTTCTCATTTATCAAATTATGCGATTTATTTAAAATGCATGAACAGATTCTAAAGCAAACTTCTGTTTGCTATATAATTATTTCTTTTTAAATTGGCTGAGCAAATACAATAATTTGTTTAGATAAACAAATAATTCTATTATTAATATAGTCATGGAACTCGTTGTGCTGGTGAAGTGGCAGCAAAGAGAGATAATGGAATTTGTGGGGTCGGTGTTGCGTATGATTCAAAAGTGGCTGGAATTAGAATGTTGGATCAGCCTTATATGACTGATTTGATAGAAGCTAATTCTATGGGTCACGAACCCGATCTGATTGACATTTATAGCGCGAGTTGGGGACCAACTGATGACGGAAAAACAGTTGATGGACCCAGAAATGCAACAATGCGTGCCATTGTTCGAGGAGTAAATGAGGCAAATAATTCATTGGATACATAAAGGATAGAATCATCTAATTTTAAATCTTACTAAAGGGTCGTAAGGGATTGGGAAATATTTATGTGTGGGCTTCGGGTGATGGCGGTGAAGATGATGACTGCAACTGTGATGGTTATGCTGCCAGTATGTGGACAATATCTATAAATTCTGCCATAAACGATGGCCAAAACGCGCATTACGACGAATCATGTTCAAGCACTCTGGCATCAACTTTTAGTAATGGAGCCAAAGATCCACATACAGGAGTAGTGAGTCTCATTTTTCAACAATTATATATCCACGTTCTAACTATTATAGATACATAATTTACACATATAATATTACGATAGAACTTCCAATTCTTTATATTTTTAATACATATTTATAGAATAGTTACCGCAATATTTTAATTAAAACAATGGAATGGATTGAAATAATACATATTATTTTATTTATAATTAATATTTAATAATAAATTTTTATTACTTAATTTTAAAGGCAACAACAGATTTATATGGTAAATGTACCAAAACTCATTCTGGAACATCTGCTGCCGCTCCTGAAGCCGCTGGAGTTTTTGCTCTGGCTTTGGAAGCCAAGTAAGTTATAATTGTAACGCAATAATCAATAATTTATGATAAGTAACTTACAAATAAGATATAATATATATCAGTGGTTTCCAAACCCTATAAATTCTACTTTTTGAAGCTCTCTACTAAATATTATACTTCACATACAGTATCTGTATTTAAGTTAATTTATATATAATTTTAAAGCTTCATTAAAATCACGTAATAATAACTTTGTTATATTGTTTAAAGTCCAGCACTTTCATGGAGAGATATGCAACATTTAACTGTTTTGACATCAAAAAGAAATTCGTTATATGACAGTAAAGCACGCTTTCATTGGAATATGAATGGAGTTGGCTTAGAATTCAATCATTTGTTTGGATACGGCGTTCTCGATGCCGGCGCTATGGTTGCGTTGGCGAAGATTTGGAAAACAGTTCCCGCGCGATACCATTGCGAAGCTGGATCTGTTATTAGATTGCTAGAAATCCCAAGCAATCGTAGCTTATATCTAAAAATCGACACTCAAGCGTGCATAGGATTGGACACTGAAGTGAATTATATCGAACACGTTCAGTCCGTAATCACATTAAATTCGACGCGTAGAGGCGATGTCACTGTGCATCTCATTTCTCCGATGGGAACCAGGTATACACTCGACAGTAAATTCAATTAGCAACACATGATTTAATATTTTTATTTGTTTAAGATCAATGATTTTAAGCAAAAGACCCAACGATGATGACCATCACGATGGTTTCACTAAATGGCCATTTATGACAACTCATACCTGGGGAGAGAATCCTCGCGGAACCTGGAAATTAGAAGTACAGTTTGATAGCGTTACGCCACAGTCAGGATTCATTAAAGAATGGACTTTAATGATTCATGGAACCAGGGATGCGCCTTATAAAGACTTACCAGCAAAAGACAAAAACTCGAAATTGGCAATCGTTAAGAAGGCTCACGAAGACGCATATAAGCATTAAAAAATATATGTATAATCAAATTACTGAATTCATTGAATTTATATGCCAATAAGTAACAAAAATTTAAATCATTTAATTTAAATTATAGTTATAATTTTGCTTATTTTGCATATTATTAAAAAATCAATT
Source organism: Steganacarus magnus (assembly GCA_034698365.1). NCBI lineage: Eukaryota > Metazoa > Arthropoda > Arachnida > Sarcoptiformes > Steganacaridae > Steganacarus > Steganacarus magnus. Next base: position 28,467 of record JAQIVF010000161.1, read on the forward strand.
TCAAGTGTATTAATTATATCATTTCAATATTTATATGTTATTGTTATATGTTATTAAATTTAAAACTTTTAATTCATTAAATGTTAATTTCAATTCAGATTTTGTATGGACAAGATTAAAATTGCTTAAAGGATGCTAATATTTTGCAAAAGCTTATAACATTTATTAAGCGAACAAAAAATATAATGCATTAGCATATAGTAATCTTGTCCAAAACCGTGTTTTATTTGGGCAATTAAAACAGCGGCAATGATTTTAACTGTTTGAAACACTCACTTACTTTATATAATCAAATTTTGGAACTCAATTAAAAGTTTTAAAAAATAATAGCGCAGTGTTTCAAACAACTAAAATCAATGCTAAATTGTGTTCTGAATTGTACAAATATTATTTAACATGTAAATTATATGTTGTATTTAATAGTGTATTTTCTATAACGCTTATCAATATTACTAAAAATTATGCTAATATTTATTTATAAAATAATATATAAATACGCTATAAATAATAATATACTAATTGCCCAACTAATCAATGTTAGAAGTTTGTGAAATAAAGTTATATTTAAATTATAATTTCCAACTTAAATGCGCTTCAATTTATATTGTTAATCAATGTAAGAGATAATTAATATTCATAAGTAGCGATGCACTGTACTTTTAATTAAACCATAAACTTAATCCTTTAACTTATTTCTTTCTTTACTTTAAATGTAAACGTTTAATGACAGGTATCTTAATTCAAGTTTAAATTCAGTGCCAATTTGTTTGGATTGCGTTAATTGATATTAAAGTGCGTCGCTATTTATCTCTTGTATTAAATTTGAGTCTATAGTTTACTTAAATATACTTATATATTACTTGCTTATTTACTTCTAAAATATAGTGTCTGTGCTTTAGAGTTAAACTTAATCGTTAATATAATGTTATATTATAGCCTTTAAAAAAATTCAATGGCAGCCTATTTCGCACAAGTAATTTGAAATAATTTAGAATTTAAGTTAAATTTATATCATAAAAGGTGTTTCTTTTATTTCAAAGGAATTATATGTGGTTTATAATTAAAAAATTGTTTATTTTTTGAATTTATTGTCAGTTATTTACTACAAAATCAGTTTAAACTTATATATATATATATATATATAATGTATAATGGCTTATGATATATCATTCTTGAAGTGTTAAATAAAATTACTTTTTAGCAAATGTTATTTTAATGGCATGTGTTGGAGTGACTTTAAAGCCTTGCAATGCATCCTTTGCTGCTCCGGATTGGAACTCATTGTCAAACTCGACAAAAGCTATGTCGTGACGACCAGGTACTAAACGCACTTCTTTGAAACCAGGAAATTGATTGAATAGCATCGTTAACATCATTTCATTAGTTTCTTCCGGTAAATTAGTTAAGAAAAGTATATTATTCGGAGGCTGTTCTACTAATGCTGAGTGAGGAATGCCGTGATTCTGGGATAGAACTCCTGAAGGATTTGTTTTCTTCTCCTTCTTTTTCTTTTTCGGTTCCTCAGATCGAGGAAGTTTAGGTCTCTCGACAAATGTGCCTTTGATTTTAGCGATCACATCAGAGTCGGTCTTCGCGTATTGAATTCTCTAAAAACGCAATAAGTATTTAACGCAATTAAGATTAATAATCTCCAAAGAAAAAGATATTACGGTATATCGATATAAAAAATCTTGAAACTATTTTAAGTTAAAGAATTATTTTGATTAAAATAATGTATTTTGTATAAAAATTTAATTTATTTCAAAATGGATTTTCGATTTTAAAATTATTTTTTAATGTCTCAAAACGTTTGGATGTGTAGAATGTTTATGATTGCAAGTGTGGTCTATTAGACATCGAATTACCATCGGTTTGTCATAAAACGGAAATCCTTGCATTGAACGCAAAGCATTGGTCGCACTGTTAATCTCTTTAAATATAACAAACGCTTGTCCTCTCATACGCAATGTCTTCAACGCAATTATGTCTAGTATTTGACCAAACTGTGAAAATATCGCGTGCAACGACTTCTTCAGCTCTAAAACATGCAAACAAATTAACAAGAGTTAATCAAATGCTTTTTTATTATTATTAAAAATAGTGATTACCATCTTTTTTTATTTTTTCATTTAAATTATTGATATAAATAGTATTATTAGGTTTGACATCAGCCGAACTCATTCTCGTAATTAGATTTCAAGTTTAAATGAAAGAAAGCATCAAAACAAATACGAATTTAATGTCCAATAAAAATAAGTTAAAAACAAATGTGATTTGTATATTAGCGGCGTTCAACAATTACGTATGCAAATCAACAATCATTTATTAGTCTATTATATTCTACTATTTAAACGATACTATTCAGTCTGTTGTGGTTGAACAACCAATAATTTAATATGAACTGACGAGGGAATAGTCCTGATTGTATTGAGAGCCGAATTTTTCGAAACCATTTTTATTTTGGCAATTTCAAAAAAAATTTCGATAAGGGGTGTATAAAAGTGGGCTGTGGAGGGCCTTCAAAGTTTTCATTTCAAGAAAGGGGAGTTATTTTCTCTAAAACTTTAAAAAATTATAACTTGACCACAGTAAAAAATCTGGGCCCAAAAAACCTAATATAAGAGTGAATCACATCTAAAATTGGTAAATGACCTGAAACTTCATCTTTGGCTGTGAACCCCCCAAATTAGTAACAAAGTGATCTTATATTAGTAGCACTAAAAACGTCAAAATTTCCATTTGGTAACATAATTTAGCGATCAAATCTTATCTGTTATAAGATATGATCTCATCTATTATAATACAAAATAACACATACCGTAATATCAAAGTTCGTCCATTAATAGATGTATAGTGCGTATCTTTTGTAATTTTTCCAAAACAAGTTACTGTTACCTCATCTTATATTAGTATTAAACACTAGTTAATATAAGATGTTTTTATCACTTATATTATAGTGATCACAACGTTCTAAAAATGAAATTATCGCTAATATTAGATGTAAAAAACGCAAGTTTGTTTTTCAATTCGGCTGTGTTCTGGTCTCATCTCTACAAAACATGATCTTATATTAGTGCGAAACACCAGCTAATATAAGATGTATCGCGCACTTATATTATAGTGATTGCGGTATAACGTGTGCGGATCAAAATTGAGACAAAGTTTAAACTTAAATCAAAATTACAATAATCATTTAAAATTAATTATGTTTATATTAATTAAAAGCTTAGTTTTAGTACTAAA
>JAQIVF010000162.1:0-31675 GCA_034698365.1 Steganacarus magnus
CTGTAGTGCGTTATACTGTATCTACTACAGTACGTCAGCGGAACATCCGGGTTCGCATTTCGAGTCTCGTCTACTCATATAATTTATGCACCCTTTCTGCCTGAGGCTTAATAGCGTTACACTGCAGTGCGTTATACTGTAGTGTGTTGTTGTGCATCATACTGTAGTGCGTCAGCGGAACATCCGTAAGTTCAAACCGTGTCTCGTCTACTCAGTTTATAATTTATGCACCCTTTTCTGCCTGAGGACTAATATCGTTACACTGTAGTGCGTTATACTGTAGTGTTATACTGCATCATACTGTAGTGCGTCAGCGGATGTTCCGGTCATCCAAACCGTGTCTCGTCTACTCCGATATATGCGCATAGGAATATAGGGTAATTATATTCAGACTATAAGACCATACCCACTATAGGCATGCTTCAACCTCAATGGATAGTCGACACCCTATAGGCATATCTCTACCCTGCCATTAGACTGTCATCAGCCAATAGGCATAGGCTCCTCCCCTTGCTCTTCTCTGATTGGTCCCCCGTGTACTACTGTGGCCAGGTTACTACTGATAGATTTTTTCTAACTTATAAATCCTGTTTTTTTTTTGCACAAAATAAATTAATCATTACACTAATAGCATCGATTTATTTAAATTATTAGCATCATCAATAAAATTCATGCAAAATATTTTGGCTAATGGCAAGATAAGTGATTATCAACATAAAAAAATGAATTAACAAAAATTAACAAAACGTTAACCTGTGTGCATAAATATTTCAAATAAATCATAACGCTTTTTATTTATTATCAAATTATTGTCAATTTTTTAAATGTTAATATAAAAAACGTATAAATAACCAGAGTCTAAAATTTATGTACCCATAAATTAAAAATAAGTACATAATTATTTACTCAAAAAGTGCAAAATAGTTAATCAAAATATGTATTTTCATGTCATAAAACTACAATTAATAACAAAAATTTAGTAAAAACAGTCATTTGATATTGGCTTTATGTTCAAGTGGTCAGCATAAAAGGTAGCACAATTTTTTGACATTTTGACCAAAAATTTCCCTGGTCTCAAAAACTCTTCGGATTTTGAACGACAAATTTTTTTAATTCGTTAAAATATTTACATACACAAAAATATGTACGAACGTATTATTAAAATTTGTATAAATATATTTAAATATGTATAAATATAAGATTGTTTTATTCAAATCGATTTACTCTAAAAAATTGATTTTAAATCGAAATGTTGCGATTATTCTATTAAATAAAAGATATTTATTTACCTAAATTGTTAGGCTCCGATTATAACCAATGAAAAAACAGTTCTTTCTCTGTGTTAGCGACTTAAAAATTAATTCTATTAAAACCTGTCAAAAACAATAAGCTATTTAGGAAGTCGTTTTGAATATTGATTAGAAGCAAAATTATATACAATAATATTTAATGTGTCATTCAGTAGTCACTAATTAAATACTGCTTTGTCATTATTTATCGTGTGATCAGCTTTTAAACAATGAAAGAGTAATTATTTTTTTTTAAAAATAGTGAGAAAGACTTTTCGGTATATAAAAATTTTTTTAGCATTTATAAATGTTCTTTAATTTTTGTTTAAACACTGACTATAAACTTTCGATTACAAATTATTTGATTGAAAATATCATCGTTTCAGTGCAATGAAAATAAATCAGGAAAATCGAATTATAAGATCATTTAGGGTTAATTGCTTTAAAAAACCCAATTTGCGTTGAATATATTTTTATTATATTATTTCTCTATCAAGTAGAAAAAAAATCAAACAAAAAATTACTTTTTTATAGTCTTAATGCTTTACAAGAATGCAAAGATAGAGCAATTAAGACACTGGCGTATACAATCCGAAAAATATAGAACAATCCGAAAATATCGATGATATTACCTTTAAATGATGAAAACGCATTAAAAAAATTAGTGTTTCAATTTTCGGTGCAAATTTTCTTTTAGAAAAAAAATAGTTAGTGGCGCAACAGCAACAGTGTGTGTATGCGTGTGTCGATAATGATTTGAAGTAATGATATGCATTGACATTTCTAACGATCATTTTGTGTTGTTTCACCTGCACTTACCGTTTTTGTTTCGGGTGTCACACTTGATTCTAGCTGTTTGTTTGCACTATGATTCTATTGAAAAATTTTAGATTTCGAAAAAAAATCTATTCATCATTACTTTCAGCAAATATAAATATTCATAGATTTTGTTGCTCTGTTAAATGTGTATTTTTTTAACTATACTAATGCTAATTTGAATGACTAGTAATAATTATAATACTAACGCACAGTTACATATTTTTTACGCATAATATTTTAACTCGAATGTAATTAATTACTTTTTAAATGTAGAATTTATTCAAAATTATTATTGTTTTAAATTATGTTATTACTAAGTTTTTGTTTGTTTTCTTATTATTTACTGCACACTATTACATGTGCGCTACAAGAGTTTGAGGCGGATTTTAACCAATCAGATCTATTACCGCTCAGTTATGACGCCGATAAGGCGCCTGTTTATGACGGACAGCCAGTTATGGTCACTGTGGTGATGACTGTTTTGTCCATAAAACCGGATTCCGGATCACAACAGGCAAGTAATTTATTTTAACTGAAAAAAGTATGAACTGATATTGAAGTAAAATTAAAATGTGCCAAAAATATACTGTACTTAATAAATCTGTTTTGATTAAAAAGTCGTTTCACGTCGACTGCTGGTTCAATCAGTACTGGACAGATTATCGCTTGCTATCACCTCCCGGTGTTTCCGAAAACGGCTCAAAAATTACTCTGAGCGCCGATTGGAAGGATAGGCTATGGGTTCCGGACACGTATTTCCGAAACGCTGTTACCGGTTCGGTGTCGAACATCCTTTCGCCGAGCCTTTACTTTACTATTACCAATAGAACGTTGGTCTTTATGGCCACTAGACTGTACATGCAATTGAGCTGCGAAATGGACTTTAGAAAATACCCATTTGACAAAAATGTCTGCTCTTTCGATATCAGATCACGTATGATACTATTTTTTTTATCAAAAAGTATTATTATTATTTGTTTTCTTAACTTATTATTCGAAAAATTCAAATTTTTCCAATTCTAGTGTCAGAAGAGACTGACTCGATGCTACTCGAGTGGGACGAGTTTCGGTTCGGTAATTCGTTCAACTTACCCGAATACACCATTACCCCTGATATCTACTATAGCTTTACAAAAACATACGTCGATATCGGTAACAAACTCTTGGGACTCTTCTTCGCAAAACTCTTAAGGCACTAATTAATTAAACCATTTCAATTGCAGGCTCAATATCCTGTTTGGTGGCCTACTTTCGAATGGACCGAAATATCGGCAATTACATCGTAAAGCGTTACGTGCCATCATTTCTGATAGTGATCATGACATTCCTGGGCTTCTGGATACCGACATCAGTACCGCCCGCTCGAGTTTCGCTAATAATAACCGCGCTTTTGGCGCTGATCGCGCAACAAATCCAGCCCGAGATCGACGTGTCGTACCTGTACGCGCTCGAGGTTTGGATGATGGTCTGCATTATCTTCGTGTTCGCCACACTCATCGAGTACGTGGTGGCTGTCGCGTGGCCTTACGATGAGAAGACCGGTCAGCAAACAAGTCTGTTTGGCAATTATAGCGGAGACACGAAAAAGCCTTCCGGAAAACGAGTGAGAAGTTATTTGACGGTAAAGCCTGGTCCGAGAAACTGTTCGGTGGATATTGTGTCGAGAGTATTATTTCCGCTAGTTTTTGGTGCAGCAATTATTATCTATAGTTTGGTGTATTATTTTAATTAAATCATAAGAAAGTTTAATGTAAAAATATTTTGAAAGATAATATTATAGTGTAAAATATTTTGATATTTAATAGAAAGTAAAACCCAGGAGTTTATTTAATATAAAAGTGAATTATTTGAAACTAATAGTGAATAAATTAAGCCAACAGATACAGTATAAAGACTTCGGAGAAATGATAAACGAATTTTCTCAGCTGTAAAAGCAGTGAACTGATTATATTATTTTTAAGATTAAGGATATACTTATTATTTAAAACCTTTATACTATATTTAGTGATGAACATCAGCTCGAAATCAAGAGCTTTAGCTGAGCTGTGAGCTGAGCTGAGCTGATCACATTTTATTTGAGCTGAGCTGATTTATTATTCAGCTCGAACTAAATCGAGCTGAGCTGGAACATATCAGTGCTGAGCTGAGCTGATGAGTTGAAATTTTTTTATAAAACATTTATTTTTATAAAAACATTTAAATTAATTTATTGAAAATTAATTTAAATGTTCAATCTGCGTTGATAATATCTATATAAAGTTAAAAAGTATAAAAGAATCAATTACTCTAATAAAATCAAAAATCAAAATCTAGTAAAATTAAGAAAACTTTAAATTTTCACTAATAATATTGAATTTTCAGCTCACACCCGGAGCTTGAGCTAAATGCTGAGCTGAGCTGAGCTCGATTAGGAGTGAGCTTAGCTGTTATGTTCAGCTCTAAAACTCAAATAACTCAGCTGAAATTCAGCTCGAGCTGCAGCTAGCTCAGCTTCAGCTGAGCTTTTGTTCATCTCTACCTATATTAAAAGATTTTAGTTAAAACTGTGAAAGTATATATGAGTTAAATAAAGTACAGTTAGGAATATCAAATTTTCTACTCACGAAAATTTTTCATATCACTTGTTGAAATTTTTCGTCGGTTAATTAAAAAGATGTGTAGTGATTTTAAAACACCAGAATAACATAGAAAAAATGTTTGATTATCAGAGATGGGATTTTTGGGATAATAAATTTAGTGGTTATTTGGGAATAAAAATTTGTGATTTTGGTGGTTATAAAAAAACACTTACTGTGTCATAGAAAATTATTCTATTTTAAAATTAAGTATTGTTTTATATAAGTTCGAAAGTTCTATAAGGTTCATATTTAAATATCTTGAGAGGAAGGTCAAAACTCATAAATTTAAGAGAAATTTTATTTAACAGGGGTCTCGAAAACTCATCGGATTTAAATGATTATTTTTCACAATTTTTTTGTCAAATTTGGTGAAATTTGGGATTTAAACAAAAAATCCCATCTCTGTTGATTATTAAAAGAATGAGTCAATTTTGAAATTGCTATAAACATTTGAAATACTAAATCATATTATTATTTTTTTTAAAATTCAGATTAAGCTCCCATAACTGTTAAAGGTTTTTAGGCCCTCGACCGAGCTATTTAATTTTAGGCCCGAACCTGGCCCGCACGATAAATCTACATGGCGAGATTATAATTCAACTATTACTTGTTTAATTTATCGAAATTTACATTTATTTTGCTGTGTAAGTGATAATAAAACTATGCAAAAATTATTTATCATAAAGACACTCAAAAAGAAAAATTAATGAATAAAACATACACAGATTTCAATTTTTATTTTTTGAATTAAGCATTGCACTCCAATATGGAAATTAACGCTATAAAAGATTTATTAATCTTCAAAATAGAAAAAAAACTGCAATTATTTTCACACTGTTTCTCACTGTTATTTCATAAAAGATTTTGATTTTTTTTCCTCTCAGTTTATTGCCGTTTATAAATATCCAGTCGTTTTACGAAACAGAAGGGAATAGCATTCATTTGATTTTTATACTCATTTAACTCTATTATGCATTTCAATTAATACTTAAATATTTATTATTTTTATTACTAGTGCATCCGATTGTTAGTGTACTGAGTTATCGGGTTATATATAGAGATTTTTTATTATACATTGCTATCGGATATTTCTAACACAATAGTCGACAATATATTTAATTTAGAGTTTGTCCAAAATGATACTCTCATTCTAAATGCATCGAATCGATTGAGAATATAATTATTAAGTCGAAACACGAATCGATCGAAAAATGCATGGATATATATACTGTCTGCTTTCGCTACTCGTTTGTGTATCTTCAGCGCATTCAAATAAAATCAAAAAACGAGATATACTGCCGGCTGACTATGACAAAGATAGCGCTCCAGTCATTAATGGCGAGCCTGTGATCGTTAATGTGTCGCTTAATGTATTTTCCTTAAATCCTGCTAATAGTAATGGAGATCTACGCAGCATTGAAGCTGTAATGTGGCTCACTCTTTATTGGACTGATTATCGTTTACAGCATCCAACGGGCGTTTATCAAAACAGAGACAATATAACACTTAAGGCGCACTGGAAAAACAAGTTATGGACACCGGGCTTATGGGTGGAAAGTGCATCCACTGTTAACGTGTTGAGTACGATAACACCGAGTTTGTATTTTGTGGTCACGAATCGCACAACAGTGGCAATGATGACACGGTTATCGATGACACTGTACTGTAACATGCAATTTCAAAAGTATCCGTTCGACACACAGGTTTGCTCGATTGTGTTTGAGTCGTGTAAGTGTGAAAAAAATTTATGAATCAAAAATAATGTTTTGTATTGAATGAATACATCGCACACACTTAGTGGCCGAAACTTGTGACACCATTCAACTTCGATGGTCGTACTGCAACTTTGTGCCAACAGTTGCGCCCGAGTACACCATTTCACTGGACAGATGCGATAATGTGACGCATCTGTACACGAACGACAACTTAGGTGTTAAACCATTTTTTGAACCTATAATAGTTTAGCACTAAATTTCGTTGAACTTTTTTTATTTCAATTTAGGACTCGCCTCAGAATTGGTCGCCACTTACTCGCTCACTCGAAACTATAGCAAATTTCTTGGAAAACGGTATCTTCCATCGTTTCTTATAGTAGTGGTAGCAATCATTGGATTCTGGATTCCATCTTCTGTGCCGCCAGCGCGTGTGACGCTATTGGCCGGTGCTTTTGTAACGCTGATCGCGCAGCAAATCAATGAAGATCTAACTGTTTCCTACATTTACGCGCTGGAGGTTTGGAATCTCATTTGCATTCTGTTCGTGTTCGCGGCGTTCGTTGAATTAGCGATCGCTCTCGCGTACCCGTATCACGAAAAAATGTTCGACACTGATGGCGGCCACAAACAACAAATAAGTTATCTTCACGCTGTGTCCGTTACTTTTGCTAAGTTTCTATGGCTTAAACCGTATGCAAGACATTCTAAAGTTGACATCAGCGCGAGATTTTTGTTTGCCCATGTTTTCGCAATTGGTATCGCACTTTATGCGATTTTTTGGTATTTTTTGTAAAAATATACAGTAAAACCCTTTAGAACTCGAATGTAGATTTAAAAATATTTATTACTTACCACTAGAGATGTTACGTGACACTATTTATATAAACTAGGATTGTTTAAAATAAAATTTATTTAAGTAAATTAAATTTAAATAAATAAAATAGTAAATAAACGTTATATTTTAAAATTAATTAACAGCTATCACCAAAACTGAGTAATATTTAATTGTTAAACTAATACGCTGATTATCAGTTGATAATTTGCCAATAATGAATTTACCAAATGGTTTGGCCAAAAATGTTTTGGTTTATGAACTTTTAATGATGGTTAGAGTTAGTTTAGGTAAAACATATAGGAAAATAAAATCAAATTCAAGCTAATAAACCATTTACATCAATAATAATCGAGTTAAACTGATTGATTGTTTAACAATTAGCATTAATAAATAACTTTCATTTTAATATAAATGTGCGCTAAATATAAAATACTGTACGATGATTGTTCAAACAAGGTATAGTAAATAAAGTCCTAGTATTCAAGTCCTATTTAAAAATTAATGTAAATTTTAGTGTTTGCAAAAAAACTATTTTTAATAAAATTAGAAATTATGGTTTAATGGTTAAGTTTGATTTAGTTTTACGACGTCAAACCATTAGCACATTTTATTAAGACAATTTTGATTACCCTTCTACTACTATATTCTATCATTGCTGCACTAAATGTGATTAACAAAAGTTTTATTGTTTTCAACTCAATTTATATCTGTAACCTCTGTTCTTGTCAAGTTATTTTGGCAATTGTTTACTATTAAATCATTCTGGACTAAATGACTAATTTGTAAAGTAAAATTTTATTGGAGTTACGTTACACTCTTATTTCCTTCATATACGTTGCCAACAGTATCTACTGATTGATGTCGATAAAGATATAGAAAACAAATTATAAAAATAAACGCTTCCAAAAAATGATGAATTAATTATTTCTTTCTAACAAAGAAAAAATTCATGACAATTTAATTTAATTCCGATTTAATAACTGATTCATCTTTAGTATTGCACTAATGATGAAGATAACTGTAATCCTCAATCAAACTGCAATCTATTAATATATTCAACAAAAAAAACCGGTGCACTGAAAACAGAATTTAAAAGCAATATTCACTAATAATTGTAATACTAGTTCTTTATAAGAGTTTCAACAATGTTGATGCTTATAGTTAAATGTTGTCTGGTTTTACTTCAGATAATTCACTCGTCTCCACAACTCACTCAATTCAAAAAGCAAGACATACTGCCGGCGAACTACGACGCAGACACTGCGCCAACATTGGATGGACAGCCGGTTATAGTTAACGTTTCGCTCAATACCTACACAATAAAGCCATCGTCGAGCACGCAGACCGTGGATGTAGTTTTATGGATGATGTTATATTGGAACGATTATCGTTTAATGTACCCGAAAAATTTTACGCGAGAAAACATCACACTTAAAGATGACTGGATCGATGAGCTGTGGACTCCGGACGTGTATTTCTACAGCGCGAGCAGTGTTTCACTGTTGAACACAATAAACCCGAGTTTGTTTTTCGTTATCAACTCAACAACCGTTGCAATGGCAGCGCGATTATATATGACACTGAATTGTGACATGCGGTTCGAAAAATATCCGTTCGATACGCAAGTGTGCTCTATTATATTAGAGTCATGTAAGTCTCACCGGTCAATTGTTATTTGTATGAATTCACCAAACGAAAAAAAATAATAATATCTAGAAATAATGAAGTTCGTTGAAATCATATATATATATATATATATATATATATTTTAGTATCAGAGAATGTTGATGTTCTGCAACTTCGCTGGGTGTGGTGTAACTTTATGAAAACAAGTTTGCCGGAGTACGTGGTTTCGTTAGACGACTGCGAAACGCTCAACGAGAACTACGAAGACATCGGTATTACATTATATTTAGCTTTAATAAAATAATGAAAATTTCAAACATCGATTTTTTGCCTCTAACGCCTAATTCGCAAATTTCTAGGAGGAATATCGCGTCTTCGATCGAATTTCACTGTGAAGCGCAATTTCGGAAAATTCATACTCAAGCGATACATTCCGTCGTTTATAATAGTGGTCATAGCGTTTCTGGGTTTTTGGATTCCAGCGACAGTACCGCCAGCGCGTGTCACACTAAACTCGACCGCACTGTTAAACCTGATCGCGCAGCAAATTAATCAAGAACTGGCGATCTCTTATATTTTCGCGCTCGAAGTCTGGAATATCATATGCGTTCTGTTTGTTTTCGCGTGTTTCGTTGAACTGCCGTTCGCTATCGCTTTCCCTTACAAAGAAAAAGGCCCGAAGTCAGAAGAGATTGCTGATCGTAATAGTAGATATTATCCGGTTTACAAATTTATAATAAAATTGCTAAAATTTTTGCGCCTAAAATCTGATCCCAGACATTCTCTGGTTGATGTGTGCTCGAGAGTAGTGTTTCCGACACTGTTTGCGATTACGATTATAATTTACTCATTGGTTTATTATTTTGTTAAACTATAGACTAGAAATCATTAAATAATAAATATAATAAGTCGAGCTAATGTAGAAGAGATGTCGGTCTGTGTTATTGAATTGATGTCGTATTATATTAGTAATTAAATAAAATCTTATAAACTTCTTTTTAAAATTCTCCGTTGTTTTATGTTATAATAACTTTCTGAATATGACATCATATCATGAATTAATCATAGAATGCAAGTAATGCTAAATTTGACTGTTCATTTGTGTCTATTTTCTGAGTCTACTAAGATATTAAATTTTTAACTTATTTAAATTAAATGTAAACGATTTAAATTACCTTTTTTACAATATTTGTTCATAAAATTAAAACTATTAGTTTTGTCTTCGTCTATAGACTTAATTATCTAACCATACAATTTGATTTACCAAAAATATTAATCAATTTGTATTCATTTGTTTGTTTATTTATGCAATTATTTTATTTACACAGAAATGAATATTTTAATTAAAAAATTCATTAAAACTGAATTTTACTATTTTAAAAATATAATTTCTCTATTTTATATACATTCTCTATTACAATGATAATAACAATAAAAATTGCATTAACTTAACATAGAATTAAATTAATAAATATGTAAGCACGCAATTATTTGAGAGCTAAATTGAATTATTTTTTATACCTTTAGTTTTATAATCAAAGGTTAAAAAAATTCAAAATTAATTTTGCCAAAAAAAACAAACAATAAAATTTATTAAAATAATGCACTTCTCAACCAAATACTAGGTTAATCTAATTTATTAACCTAACGATAGATTAAACCTATACTTTACTTTTACTTTAGTCATATCACAGTTTAAAATTATCACCACTAACTTATATCGTAAATGGCATCTCACATATTTTAATAACATTACGTAAACACATTCATCTAAAAGACTATTAAATAAAAATAAAGACTATATACAGTAACATTAAAATTTAAGAATAAGAGGTTGTTGTTGTCAACATCTTATGTGATTATGTCTAATAATTTACAGAAAAAGTAGTTCATTCATATAATCATAATTCGAATGAAACAGAACATTCTTGGGTTAATATAGATTTAGATACACCATTATTTTTTTTATATAACGTTAAACAAAAATTCCTAAAATTTTAGGAAATTAAAATTTACTTAATAGTAAAGTTTCCTCAAACTTGTTCTTTACTGTTGCAAAGTTGTGTGTACGCCGCGATAAATATTGTACTCGTGATACGGTTTGCAGTGGCCATTACAGTGAGACGGATAACGGTAGCCGAAGTCGACTGAATCCGGTGTTTCGGGCCATGTGTTGTCGTACGACATGTAATGGTGTCCGTAGAATCGGCTGTCGACAGGCAAGCAATAACTGTTGTGACGCTCGTGAAACGCTTGCGGCATAAACGCGTGCTGCAGTGCCATACATATGTTGCGCACAATATTGTGGTGGTGTTGCTGATGCTTGTGACTGCTTTCCATTATTATTCCTTAATTCTATTGATTAGTGATTTCAATTTACTATAATAATAACTGTTTTATGACAATTGACTCTGAAATTATTTCAAAACTGGATAAAGTAAACTGTTTGAGCACACAGTTGCACGATAATTAATCAGGCAATACTATTGCAGCAAACCTTTTATAATTTTTCAACAGTTATATAATTCTTTTTATTATAATAGCTAAATATATAAACCTGTGATTTGTGGGCTTAATTTATAATTGATATATTGATAAAGTCAGCAAAATAAAATTCCAGGGGAGCTGGTAATTATTTTAGAATTACGAAACACTTAAGAGTGGACGACTGGAAGAGTGGAAATGGTTACGCAACTTATTTAATTGCAGCAGAAAATCTTTAAGAAACTTTGATAACAATAAAAAGTGTGTCTGTCTTCTGGTGTAACTGAATAACGGCACTGCCTTTTTAAATCTCTACACTGTATTGCACAACTGTATACGAAAGTAAAGTACGAGTCAATAAAAAGTCAATAATTGTTTGTCACCTCTGTATCAGTTATTACGAATGATTCAGCGATTGTTTTATTTTTTTTTGTTGATCACTAGTCAGAAGCATAAAAACAAAAATGTCAAAAGGATTTTTTGTTTTTATTTCTTCAGTATTTATGGAGAAAGACCTGGAAAATATTTTATTTTTATTAAAAATCATCGATCACACCTCAATTTCCTTTTTGCTTTTGTCATTACCAGGTAATGTTAAACTTCCAATGCCATACCCTGAGTATTTTTGACAATGTTTTTGTGTGTTCAACGTGCCTGAGGTAAAACTTTCCATTCCAATTCAACCAACAACTACCTGGTTTTAGCGAAACTCGTGTTTGGGAGAACAAAAATTTAATATGTTTATGATTAACTATTAAACTACTTTTTTGTTATCAACAGTATATTCCGACAGAAATGTGCACATCAGTTGGATAATAAGTTGATCGAGAAAAATAATAATTTCTATTTCATGTGAAATTTATTTTTACATTAACGCTTAATTAATATTCATATTTTTTTCTGGGAATATATTTATATTTTACCATAATTCAGTTTAATTATAATAAAACATTTTGTTATCAAGAAAAATAAGTTGCTTAGTAACTATGATAAACACTTTATTTCCCACAATAAAATTTTATTTGTCCTAAAAAAATATGAAACCAACAAAAAATTATTAAAACAATTTGCATTTTCCTGTCACGTATTCAGCATTTTAACTATAAATAAATAATTAAATTAATTTTTCATTAATCTAGTTTACAGTATTATTAGTCAATAGAGCAATAGCGCACTGTTTATTTATTATTTTCTTCAATTTATTTTAACATGCATTTACTGAAACTAAACTAATGTTTCTGAACCAGTGTTGCACAAATTGCAAAATTTATAAATTTAGTAAGCAAATTGGGCAAAATTCTAAATGTTAAAATTTATTATTTATTAAAGTTTATAGTTATCCATTAATAATTTATTCCTAATAATGACACTTAAGTCTAAATTTAAATCTAAAAAAGTAAAGTACTATTTAATATTTTCTTGTGATTTTCACCCATTATCTAACTTCCTTAAGAAAAATGCTCAAAAACAAAAAAGAAATTTTCTCACACAAGTTGCGGCGCAATTTGCGATGTGCAGCAACCCTATTCTGAACAACCATAGTTACACACGCTTTAAAACTCTAGGGTATGTATGGCAAGCTATCTAGTTTCCCAAAATTCTGGGGGGTCAAATATGGGCAAGCATCCCCTCTGTGTAACTATGCTGAACAACATATGCTAGTCATAACGATTACTAAGTTTTTATAAAATACATAAAATGTGAAAAAGTCAAACTATTACTCATTGCGTAATGCATAAAACAATATAAAAAAGCATTTTATGTATGTTATAGTAATCGTTATGATGCTAGTAATGAGTAAAAATCTCTATTAAACGCTCTATTTGAGTGGACCTTTTTTTGCAAAAGCATATTTTGAGAGAAAGCATATTCTAGGCATAATGTATAAACTAAGTTCAAAGTCTTATGCTACTAATGATACCAACTCTATTGAGACAATTCCTGTACCTGTATATTGGTTAAAGGTTAAACTAAACCAGAAAAATCTGGACAAAACTTTTTAATGTATTTTTATAGAACGAAAACCGCCAAAATGTTTCAGATATTATTATATGCATTGATTCGGGTCCCTATTATTGATACTATATAATAATTCTACCGGTAAACCCTTCCGGTTAATATCTAATTGCAGCTATATCAGGCTAAACTTTGTTAATATCTTATTTCGAAGTGATATTTTTTTCTTTTAGTAAATAGCATGCACGCACAATAGAATAATCATTTTCACAAAATTTAGTATGAACTCTATTTAAATGTTCTGTGAGAAATGTGAAATATTTTTTAAACGACAAAAAACTACGCTCGCGCTCGCCATCAGCTCGAGTGTTGTACATCACTTTCTGTGAATCAGTAGAAAAAAAGTTTTCTAAGAAAAGCTCAAATTCCTATTCTTCGAAATAAGTAAATGTGGGTACAATATTTATTTTGTATTTCGTAAACTTGCCATCTACACTAAATTGCATTCGAATCGATTGAACGCCAAAAATTAACACAACAACACATGATTTTAGGCAGTTTACTCATGCAATTGTATTCCAAAAATTATGAAAATGACGCAGCATTTTTTTGGTATAATATTACAATGATCATATGTACCCTAATTATTAATCAATCACTTGTTCTCTGATTGAATTTGTTTCACTACACTTCAGTACAGTCTACAATCACTGTTGCAGTAATGCTTTTTTTATGCGTTAGGTTAAGAAAATTACGGTAACGCACGAATTTAATATTATAGTTACACGATATAAGTTAAAATATTTTTTAAGAAATAATAATACCAAAGTTTCAGATCGCTTTTAGACAGATTTCATTTGGTAAATGAACCCAAACTCTTTCTGTTTCACTGAATTACAATTAGCATTTATAAATAATAAAGCATTATAACTTAAACTCGTGATCGACTTCAAGGGCAGACACTGATGTCAAATACATTTCGCTGTTTTGCGTAATACTGACATAATAAACTGCGAATCCACTTAAAAGTTTGTTTAACTATTTATCGCATAACTAAATACTGTATTAGACATGCATTATACGTTTAATGATAAGGAACTTTTAACTTTATACACAATTACTAACGTTACCACATATTACATTAAAACTTTATTAACATCACTTATTTTAGTTAAATTAACAAAAAAAATTCAGTCTATTTAAGCAAAGTATCAAAATTAGATTAATTAGTCGCAGCAACATATGTGGTTATTAAATCATTTTTGACACTTTTTATTACAGTAGCTTTAGAATAGAAAATATAAGTACGTACAGCTAATCCGTCTCAATTTTAGGCAATTCAAAATTATTAAGCATTTTTTTATGTTTCTAAACCATAGTTACGCAGAGGGGGTGCTTGCCCAGAGTTGACCCCCCCTAACGAAAAATCGAGATTTGCAAAAATTATCTTTTATATCCGATGAGTTTTTGAGACCCCTATAATTTTTGTCATAAAATTAGGAAAAAATTATCGCTTAAATCCGGTGAGACTTGCTCTCCCCCTAAAATTTTGAGAATCTAGAGAGTTGACCCCACCCTAGAGGTTTGGACTCTGTGTAACTATGTTCTAAACTATTAAATAAAAAAACTAGCAAATGCTATAAATTTGAGACTTTACTACTTATGGGCCATAATAAAAGTTATTTTTGTTCGTCCACTTAATTTCATATTTAATTTCTAATTCAAGTAAAAATACACAATTTTAATTTATTTATTATTGTTTATACGGTATTAAGTAATTTAGTTCTGTGTCAACAAGATTTTAAATTATTTTATCAAACATTCAAAAGTTATGTCACTTTATATACAATGTTATAATAATGATAATAATAATGGCCATCAACTTTTAAAATCTATTCTAATTGATTAAAATTGTTACGTGGTGTGTGTGTGTGTGTGTGTGTGTGAGAGAGAGAGAGAGAGAGAGAGAGAGAGAGAGAGTCAAGAGTAGATAACTGGCATAAGTGGCTGTCAGTTATTTATATTTTTATCAACCGCTTTCTCCGTCAATTGAAAACAGCTTTTGTTTGGAGAGAATTATCGCAGCATATTGTGCAACATGTACGCATTTTTTACCATTTATATTCTCAACAATAAGCTACTTAGTTATATAAGAAAAACAAATTTTCTTTAATTTGCAGTCAGTTGCTGCTTATCTGTTTTATTATTTGAAATTACTGAACGAGAGGCAACATTGCGTAAACAGCACAGAGTGAGACACACTTATAGAGAGAAAAAAGTTAAGTGCGATTATTAACGTCAGAAGTTATATAAACTGAGGCGATATATCTCGTTAAATAAAATAATAGAATTTAGACATAAAGAAAAGAGAGAGAAATAAATTGTTCACAAAGGGTCAATATTTTTTGCGGTTTTGTACACAACATAATCAAAATAATCATTTAAATTTTATTGTTGAACGAGTTTTTTTTGGCAGAGAAAAAAGTCTATAATATTTTTTTTTTGCATTGTTATGTGCGGTGAAGTGATTTATTTTCGTGCGTATGTGCGTGTGCTTTCTATTATTTACACACAACTTTTTTATGATTTATGGGAAAAATAATTAAACTATAAAAACTTTTTTTTCGTATATTATCAGAACTAGGTTTAAGTTTGTTTTTTTGCCGAGACTGATAAGCAAGAAACTGATTAAAAAATTGAATAAAAAAATAGTTTCGACGAAGAAATTTCGGAACTTGTTTTAATATAATTTTCTGTGTTGTTTTTATCTTCCTTGTGTCACACAAGCTGTGTGTTGCTCTGAATAATTGCTCGTTTAATTAATTAATTAATTAATTAAAGTCTTCTTTAAAGGGTAATTTACATAAAATATAAACTAAAAGTTTTAGACTAAAAGATAAAACTCGATCCGCATTTTTTTGAAGCCTCATATTATAGTTTATGATCGCTGTTTTATGACATCATTGATAATAGAGAACAAAATAAAAATATAATAATAAATAAATAAATAAAATTATAACACATTTCTGATAAAACTAGTTCAGTGTTAAATCGTAATCGTGTTAGTAATTCGCATTCTTTTACCGTGACTTATGTGTGTGTGAGACATAAAATGTTTTAAAGGATAATATTTCACTCTGTAGTATATAACCTTCAATGCGAATGTAATGTTAATATAGTAACTATTTATTATAAAATTTAAAAAAAACTAAAATAAAATAAAATCAAAAAACTTTTTCTCAAATATCAACAAACAATATGCTGTCTGGCATTATAAAGTCGCGCATAAACGCACCGAAAACTGGTTACCACACAATTAGTTCGTTCATTTTGGACCGACTAAAAGCGTGGATCGATGACACTGTACTTGTGAGTGACATTTTGTGCGTCTCGTCTCTCTTTTACTCGTGTTTTTTTTCAAGTGATTTAATAAAAATAAATAAATACCATTAAAAACTTTTTCTTATAGCGTAATAAATCCGAAAATCTTTAAGAAAAATAATAAATAACAAGCATTGATTTATTTCTAGCTCGACTGCGATTTAGACCGACGATGGACCGGTGAGCAGGTGTACGAAGCGTGTCTCAACATAGCATACCAGTTGGTGAAAGAGTATAGTCTCAAACCGGGCGATATTGTGTGCTCAATGGTTCCTAATAGTGATTTACACGCGATAGCAATGCTCGGAGTAATAGTGGCCGGTGGCGTCTATTGCCCGCTATCACCGCATCTCACTTATCGTTTGTTTTGCTTTACTAGAAAAGTTTATGATACGAATATTTCTGATTTACAAAATATTTAAATAGGAGACGCGAATCAAGTGATGACTGATATGAACGCTAATTATATAATAACGGATGCAGTGAACTATGGTATTGTCGCTACTGTTGCTTCGGAATTGTCGTCGTTTAAGGTTTTAACTCAACATTAAAATTAAATTTTTAAATAAATAATTTAAATATTTTTATTGCGTACACATAGAAGCTTCTATTAATAGACGAAGATTCTCGACAAGAGCTCAAACTCGGTAACTGCGTAACAATCGAAGAGTTGATACAAATAGAGCGTTCGTTTGTGTCGCTTCCGGACAGCGGCTCATTAAACGACACGGTTATGCTTGTGATGTCCGATCGCGCGATTGACAAACCAAAAGCAGTGATTCGCACGAATCGCAATCTGATAGCATTGGCCAATGCGCTACAGAACCAAGATTTAGCTCAATGTTCGCGCGACGACATCATAATGAGTCCGTGCTTTAGCCGTATTTGCGGAATTAGAGCACTGCTGCAATCGATTACCGGTGGTTCGGTTTTGGCGTTAACGCGATCCGACATAAGGCGAGAACTATTCCTCGACAGCATTGAGAAGTACGGCATTACCAGCGCATTCCTAACGCCAACCGAAATTTTCTATTTAGCCAGCAATGATAGCATTACCGCCGAGTTTGACTTGTCCTCACTTCGGGACGTAATCATTAGTGCGGCAACACTTCCGGACGGTGTACTCGAGCGCATGCGACACAAGTTTAAGCTCAAATATTTTCGAACCGGTACTAAAAATACAGTGTAATTAATATTAGTTTTTATTGGGCATTCATTCCATTGCATTTAAATTAATTATTTTATGTGAAGCATACCAAACAGCCGATATTGGTTGGGCTTTGCAGGTATTTAATAGCGAATCAACTGTTGCGCAAAGCAATGGCAAAACAGTCGGCCGACCAGTGGCTGGTGTCGAGATCAAAGTGATTGACTCGGACGGCGAACCACTAGCTTCTAATGCGATCGGAGAGGTGTGTGTTAGGAGTGATCAGGTGACCTCAGGTTACCTCAATGATTACGAGCAAAACGCCAAAACATTTACCAGCGATGGCTTTCTTAAAACTGGTGAAATGGGTTTTTACGACAGTAATGGACTGTTTTATATCGTATCAGCCGCTAAAAGTGTGATTCGAGTTGAAGGTTAGACACAATAAGTTTGTAACTACAGATTTCTTAATTATTATTATTATTATTATTATTGACAGGCGAACTGGTATCACCTGATGATCTCGAGTCTGTTATACGTGCGCACAACGAAGTGTTAGACGCGTCTGTGATCGGAGTGGAGCACGAGATGAGCGGTTGTGTGCCAAAAGCGTTTGTGATACTAAAACAATCGAATAGTAGTGTTGATCAACAGTCGCTCATAGACTTCGTTAATTTACGCGTTTATCGCGCAAAGCGGTTAAAGGGTGGTCTAGAGTTTGTCGCACAACTGCCGAAATCTACATCTGCTTCGATCGGAAAAATCGTTGAAAGTGATATGAGACGAGTCAATAGGATTACTAGCTTATGATTGTCTATGAAATTTATTAGAAATTTTAAAATTATATTTTTACTGTCAATATAAACAAACCAACGCATAAATTCAATTAAATACAAACAAATTTAGAGACGTTTTTTGAGAAAATTTTTAAAATAATTTATTGTGAAATAAACATTAACTGTGTTTATAGTTTTTTTTAATGAAGATTTAACTGTTAAAATGAGATCTCAATAAAGTTTGACGATGCGATGCGTTCGCGTTTTAATTTATGAAAAAAGATCAATTAAATATGTTTATTACGGAAACGGTTATATCAGTTATAAATACAGTATTTTGTGTTGTATTGCATACGTGTATATGATTAAGGTTTTTTAATTAAATTTTTTCATCATATATTGACTATATTGCAGATTATATGTCAGGTTAATGTTGTAAAATAGAGAAAAATGCGTAAAATAGAGGTTAATGCGTAAATTAGAGGTTAACGCTGTAAAATAGAGGTTAATGTGGTATAATAGAGGAAAACGTATAAAACAGAGGTTAATGATAGAGGAAAACGCATAAAACAGAGGTTAATGCTGTAAAATAGAGAAAAATGCGTAAATTAGAGGATAATGCTGTAAAATAGAGAAAAATATGCGTAAATTAGAGGTTAATGCTGTAAAATAGAAAAAAATGCGTAAATTAGAGGTTAATGCTGTAAAATAGAGTTAAATGCTTTAAATTAGAGGTTGATGCGGTAAAATAGAGTTTATTGCGGTATAATAGAGGAAAACGTATAAAACAGAGGTTAATGCGGTAAAATAGAGTTAAATGCTTTAAATTAGAGGTTGATGCGGTAAAATAGAGTTTATTGCGGTATAATAGAGGAAAACGTATAAAACAGAGGTTAATGCGGTAAAATAGAGTTTAATGCGATATAATAGAGTAAAGCGTATAAAACAGATGTTAAAGCGGTAAAAAAGATGTCATTATAGTTGAATGAACGAAAATGTGTAAAATATAGGAAAACGTAAAATAAAGTTCAATGATGTAAAATAGAGGTCTATGTTTAAAAACAGAGTAAACGTGTAAATTAGATTTTAATGTTTTAAAATAAAGGAAAACGTAAAATAGAGGATAATGATTTAAAAAATAATTAACTATGTAAAAATTCTAAATTAAATTCAACAACAAAATAGCGCTCGAGACTAAAATAGTATTTCACAACAAAATAGAGCTCGAGACTATAATAGTGTTTTACAACAAAATGAAGTCAGAGAATAAAATAGTTATCCACACAAAATTGTACATAATTATTCTAATAGTATCAAATAAATTATTAAATATAATTTTTATGATGTCAATTATATTGAAAAAATTAAAGCAAATTCATAAATAATAAAATTAAAATGTTTGAGAAAAAATGTCAATAATTCATTAGTTATAACAATTATATATCTAAATTTGTTAAAAACTCATTACTTTGATGTTAAAGAATGATAAAAAGTCGAAAAAATTGAGAAAAAAATAGTTCGCCACTTTAGAAATATTTTGGAAATAACCAATCAGTTATGAATATATGAAATTTATTAGAATTTTAAAAATTATATTTTCAATCAATAAGACAAATATGTTGTTTTGAACTTTTTTTGAGTAAAAATTACAAAATAATTTATTGTTAAATAAACAGAATAACCATTGTTTATCTTTTTTAAACTGATCTTACAGTTAAAATGAGATCTCAATAAAGTTTGACGATGCGATGCGTTCGCGTTTTAATTTTTGAAAAAAGATCAATCAAATATGTTTATTATGGAAACGGTTATATCAGTTATAAGTACAGTATTTTGTGGTATATAGGTGTTGTTGTGATTAAGGTTTTTTAATTAAATTTTTTGATCATATATTGACTATATTGCAGATTATATGTCAGCTTAATGTTGTAAAATAGAGAAAAATGAGTAAATTAGAGGTTAATGCTGTAAAATAGAGAAAAATGAGTAAATTAGAGGTTAATGCTGTAAAATAGAGAAAAATGTGTAAAATAGAGGTTAATGCTGTAAAATAGAGAAAAATGCGTAAAAGAGAGGTTAAGGCTGTTTAATAGAGGTTAGAACATCCAAAGCAACGAAATAGAGGTCAAAACTGCAAAATAAAGATTAGAACATCCAAAACAACGAAATAGATGTCTAGCGCACGAACTCTCGCAGACAATATGTACGGTTACGAGCGGCAACTGTGCGACGACGGAATTATGACGTATGGCTGGAAGGATATATTTTGTTTGTCAAACTGCTCCAATGTAGCGATCGCTGATTTTCTTCAAAACAAAAAAGCGGACTGACTTTTTCGTGACTCGAAACACGTGATTTGGAATTTTAAGGGCAAAGATGTGTTCACTGAGAGCGAAAAGTACGACTACAACAAACAGTGTCAACTGGCTTTATTGTCCGAACTTTAGACGAGTCGGTGACAGGTGTTTCGGCAGTAATGCTGATTCCAAAGCTGTGTGCCATCGAATCGTTTGCAACGATGGCGTACTTCGATTCACGTCTGAGTTCGATCCACTACTTCTTGAGGGCACGGATTGTAGGCATAATAAACGCGATGGTAAATGCAAGAATGGTAAGTGTTTATCAGGTGAGCGGGCATTTAATAAATATTATGTGCAAGGAGCTAAAAATTCTTTGATAATAAGGGCGAAAATTCTTTGAAAATTTTTTGTTGTTGATATTTTCTAATCATTCTTTGAACAAATATGCCAAATTCTTTGATGATTCTTTGACTTAAAATTACTTTTATACTTGAAAATAGTTAGTGTTGTTCTTTTTAAAGTTTTCTATATTTCAAATGAATTTTGATTTTATGAAAATTTTGATTTTAAATGAATTTTGATTTTGATTTTCTGATAAATTCTTGAAATAATGGAAATTTCTTTGAATTTATTTGGAAAAATTCCCTGGTTTTATTAAAGAATGAGAATATTAAAATTCTTTGACGCTCTTTGATCAAAGAATTTCTTTACTCCTTGGTTATGTGTTAAACCCACTTGTGTCATCAAAGAAAAATATTTTGAAACATCACTTGCACAGTATTAGAGTTCTGTGCGCAATTATTTTCTACTTTTGTGTTTCTACTTTATTATTTACTCTCATTTATAATTTTCTTAATGTTATGACTAAAACAAACCACGCGTAAAAATCAATAAAAAATTTCAAGAAAATGATTTATTAATTTCGTGTAAATTAAACATTTACTCAACGAGTTTAGTTTTTAATTTTAAGATCTAAGATATATTCAATCATAAATCGAGCTCATTATGGTTATTCGTTCGCGTTTTAATTTTTGAAAAAAATCCAATATGTTTATTACGGAAACAGTTATATATAGTCGTACAGTATTTTTCCGAATACGTGTTGATTTAGGTTTTGACTTAAGTTATTGATCAGACATTTTAAAAAATTATTTTGATAGCAAAAACTCGATGGTTTTGTTAAAAAACGCGAACAATTATTAAAACAATGGCGATTAGAAAAATCTTATTAAATATTAACCATATATTTTTCGCCACAATTTCGATCATTAATTTAGTGCGCGTTTTAAGTAATGAAGTGGACATAAAGTATATGTGCGATGCAATTGATATTCCGGAACGCGTCGAGAAGCCAGCAGTGTATACGAGACAGCAACGAATGACACTCACATATGAAATCGGCGTTTTCTATGACGACTCGTTCCAACTAAAGTACGGCCACGCGTACAGAGACATAATCCGAACACTGTTCAGACAGGCGCAGCTCTTGTACGACAGGCCATCGCTGAGAGCGCGAGTGACGCTCGCAGTGACGCACATCGAACACGTTCCTAGTAGTGTTGTTCGATGCGATTTCAGAAATACTTCACTTGTTTGCTTGAATTACTTCTGTAAATGGCAGCACAAAAAATATCCGCACTTAACGCGTAATGACATGTACGACATGGCGATGTATTTGACGACAAAAAATTTAAGAAGTACCGTATAATTTCGTGAATGTTTTCTTTCTTTCTAATAACTCATAGATAATCTATAAAATCTATATATAATTTGGTTTCACCAATATTTTTCATTAACCTTAGCTAAAAGAGTTTATAATGGCACTATTACTGGCACTTATGTCTACTCGCCGTCTGGCGGAACGGCGTTTAATGAAGGAGCTTGTTATGCAGGCGAGTATAACTGCGGCATTACAACCATTAAGGGTCTGCATTCCGCGTACGCGTTGGCGCACGAACTCGGACACGGTATCGGAGCAATAGATGAAGCTAAAAAGATGAAGACATGCGAGCAAGGAGTTATGGGTTACGGCGGGCACGATATCTTTATGTGGTCGAACTGTTCCAATATAAACATCACTAAATACCTTCAAACGCGAGACGCGGACTGCCTTTTTCGTGACTCAAAAAACGTGATCTGGAATTTTAAGACCACAGATGTGTTCACACCGAGCGAGAGATACGACTACAACAAACAGTGTCAACTGGCATATGGTCCGAACTTCCGACGAGACGATGACAACTACTTCGCCAGTGAAGGTGGAGGTGACGCGAAAGCGGTGTGCCATCGAATCGTTTGTCACGATGGCGTGCTTAGATTCTCGCCAGTCTTCAATCCACTTCTTCTTGAGGGCACCGATTGCAGGCACAACAAACGCGACGGTATATGCCGTAATGGTGTGTGCGTTATCGGGTGACACCCATTGAGGGCGTTCGATATGTAAAATTTTATGTGTATAACAGTATTTAGGATCTATTAAATTAAATGAATTTTTTGATATTATAGCAATATTTTTTTAAACACCATTCAATGTATTATATTTCTTATGCACATAATTTACTGTACATTATTGGTGTTACATTAGTACACCTTTTTAATAAGTTTACTTTAATTATTAGCAAAACTCAAATATGTTATTAAAGGAAATAACAGTCAATTTTAGATTACGTCAAACTTTAGTTTTCAAAAAACATATTTTTAACTGTTTTATATTAACTTGTGATGCCATTATATCACAGTTTATTTTGTCGTTAATTTTTTGAACCACTTTCAATCACTTAACTCTTAACATTTAGTTATGATTAAGTATTTTGCTTGCAATGACCAAAACAAACGCAATGAGAAAATTATTATTCGGTTACAGACATACTTGTCTCGATCGCAAGTATTGCATCACCGCTTCACTCGATTCGCCGGATGAGACGACAGCACACCGCGTGATGCTTGCGATACCAACCCAATCAAGACAGCATCGATTACACGCCACGTACAAAATAGCGGTGTTTTGTGACGACTCGTACTGCGATAAGTGCTGTTACTCATATATTTCTCGCCACAATTGCGATCATTAATTTAACGTACATTCAATTAAGTAATGACGTGGAACTGAAGTATATGTGCGATTCACGTGAGATTCCAGACGACGTTGAGAGCAGCCACGTTGAGTTGCATTCGAAACGAGACACAGCAACGAATGACACTCACATACGAAATCGGTGTTTTCTATGACAACACGTTCCATCAGAAGTACTGCCACGCGTACAGTGACGTGATTCGAACCACGTTCAGACAGGTGCAGATCGTGTACGGCTTGCCATCGCTGAGAGCGCAGTTACGCTCGCAGTGACGCACATCGAACACGTTCGGAGCAGTGATTTTAACTGGAATTTCATAAATCACAGTCATATTTGCGTGCAAACATTTTGGTGACAATCGCTGTAATAATCGTCTAATACATTCCTAACAGAGATGTTTAATGCGGTTTTAAAAATCACAGCTGGTATTGTGATACTGGTGTAAAAACTATTAGCGGGAGCTACGATATGGAAAAAAGCTGTTGTCATACCATTAACTATAATTTCGTCATAAATTGCATTTTAGATACTCTTTGGGCACGTGTTCGAGCATTGTATCGGTTCTCGCGATGATGTTTATAGTTCTACGAGTTACGAGTCATGAATTAATGGTTGAACTAACGGTTATCATCATTTAAGGTCTAACTGTTAGAGAAGTTTAGTCATTACTGAATCACAATACGAACACTGCTTTTTAATAAAAGCAATCACTATGTTTTGAATATGAGGCAAAAGATATAATTAAGATATAACTACAGTAAACAGTGTCAAGTGTTATATGGACCGAAATGCAGAAGAGATGACGAAGACTATCATATGACGGGAAAAACTGTTTTCCGACTTTTTATTTACGCATTCAGATTAACACCAAAATCAGTGTCCCTTTCTTCTTGAAGCACAGATGTTTAACAGTGTGTTTGATAAGATTGTACAAAATCACATTTATTTTCTGTATAAACATTGTGTATAAATTCAATGAAATTAGAATAAATGTAAAATTCAAAATTAACTTTTTTGAATAGAAATTCAATTGTAATTTTGAGTGTGACACATGCTATACTTATCCAAATGCATATCCTGTTAGTCACACTTACTTATGACAGTGTTTTTACTCATAGTTTTGTATTAAATGTCATTTTAGACTTTAAATGTATTTTTACACTTTTAGTAACTTTTGGTTATTTAAGAAAGCATTGTAAGCTAATATTAGTTAATTCTTATTTTACTGTCGACAAATGCGTTTGTAATTTCTATTTGTATATTTCATTATGTTTTATTAAGTTAATTCGACAAACGCGACAATTTGTAAATTCAGTTATTCTTATGTTAATAAAGTGAACTTTGTCTTATGTTAACAAAGCGTTAATCGTACTCTTCGGTAGTGTTTCAGTTAGAAATATGTTGAACAGCACGAGAGTGTTGTTGTTCATCATATATCAAGTATTTATATTTTTTTCTAAAAAAAGTTATAAATCTATTGAAGCGAAACTATTAACTATTTCAATAAAAAAATTTAATGTTTCATCAATAAAGATAGTGTGTGTTATTTATTCACTTTATTAGGTTTATTTTACTCTTTATTAGTTGAACTCATCTTTCATATTTAAAAAAAACAATAATAATAATGGTGTGTTAAGTTTAATTATGCTTTCAATTTGAAGGGTGGTGTTGTTGTTCGGCACACAAATGCGTATCTAATAAGTTGCTTAATAATGCAAACATTTTGCTGAAGAGTTAATGACGTCAATCGCTTGCAACTTTCAATTAACTGACGAATGCCATCAATAGTGAATAATTTCACGCGCACCAATCATTTCAATAGCTGTGATACCCTTACTTTTCAAACGCGATAAACAACTCAATGTTTGGTCGCTTAGAGCACCACTGGTCTCAACTTTTATTCGGTTTAATTGCGGCAAACAATGATGAATGTCAGCAAAAAATAAATCATTTACCGCCGCTGTTATCGACAGTCGCGTTAATTGTTTGCAATTTGCCAGTGATTTGACTTCTAATTGCTTGTTGTGAACATATTGGTGTTCACCAGTAGTTGTCTCGTTGTGAGTGGATGTGCCAGCACGCAGTAAACGTTGACGAGTTTGTGGCGAAATACCTAGAGTTATGTCTAGGCGTTTCAGTTGTGAAAAGTGTTTGATTGACTCAAACATATCGTAATCACTAATATTTCGCGCGAAGTTCGCATACTTAAGTGACAGTTTTAAGTGCGACAACTTTGAACAATTTTCAGCCAATTTTTTTAAATTCGCAACAAACTGGGCATTAATATCGACGCCGAGTCCAAACTCTAAGCAAAGTTTCCCTAAATTTCTTAACCGCAATAAATGTGCGAGAAATTTATCGCAATTACTGTCATTAAATCTGACCGCAAAAGACTTAATATTGGCGTGATATGCGCTAACAAATTGGTTCATTAGATCACTGCTTTCGCAACCGTAGATGTGTTTCACTTCGTACAGTATGTGTTTCACTTATAGTTCTATGAGTTACGAGTCATGAATTAATGGTTGAACTAACGGTTATCATGAGTTAAGTCTAACTGTTAGAGAAGTTTAGCAATTACTGAATCACAATACGAACACTGCTTTTAAATAAAACCAATCACTAAATGTTTTGAATATGAGGTAAAAGATATAAATAAGATATAACTACTGTATATGTAAAGTGTTATATGGACCGATTGTGGTAGAGATGACGAAAAATAATATATAATCGATACGACAGTAAAAAACTGTTTGCCGTCGGTTTATCTACGCATTCAGATTAACACCAAAATTAATGTCCCTTTCTTATTGAAGCACAGATTTTTAACAGTGTGTTTGATCAGATTAAACACAGAAGATTGCACAAAAAATAACATTTATTTTCTATATAGCATTGTGTAAAAATTCAATAAAATTAGAATAAATGAAAATTCAAACTAAACCTTTGAGTAGAAATTAAATTGTAATAATGAGTGTTAAGATCATAAATTTATTGATGCGAAAATATTTCTAGAAAAATTTATTGTTACTTCAATAAAAAAATAGAGTGTTATTATTTACTTATTTAGGTTTACTTTAATCTCTTAGCGTTACCTCATTTTTAATATTAAAAAACATCGATAATAATAATAATGTTATTTATAGTTTAATTATGCTTTCAATTTGAATGGTGGCGTTGTTCTGCACACAAATGCGTTTCTAATAAGTTGCTTAATAATGCAAACTTTGGCCGAAGAGTTAATGACGCCAATCGGTCGCAACTTTCGATTAACTGACGAATGCCGTCAATAGTGAACAATAAATTGCTATCACGCGCACCAATCATTTCAATAGCTGTGATACGTTTCAAGTGTGACAAACTATTCAATGTTTGATCGGTCAGAGCACCACTAGTCTCAACTTTTATTCGGTTTAATTGCGGCAAATATTGATGAATGTCCGCAAAAAATAAATCATTTATCGCCGCAGTTATCGACAGCTCAGTTAAATGTTTGCAATTTGCCAGTGATTTAACTTCTAATTGCTTGTTGCGAACATATTGCTGTTCACCAGTAACGTTAGTTGTCTCCTCGTCAGTGGATGTGCCAACACTCAGTAAACGTTGACGAGTTTGTGGCGAAATACCTAGAGTTATGTCTAGGCGTTTCAGTTGTGAAAAGTGTTTGATTGACTCAAACATATCGTAATCACTAATATTTCGCGCGAAGTTCGCATACTTAAGTGACAGTTTTAAGTGCGACAACTTTGAACAATTTTCAGCCAATTTTTTTAAATTCGCAACAAACTGGGCATTAATATCGACGCCGAGTCCAAACTCTAAGCAAAGTTTCCCTAAATTTCTTAACCGCAATAAATGTGCGAGAAATTTATCGCAATTACTGTCATTAAATCTGACCGCAAAAGACTTAATATTGGCGTGATATGCGCTAACAAATTGGTTCATTAGATCACTGCTTTCGCAACCGTAGATGTGTTTCACTTCGTACAGTGACGGCGCTACTATTAAATCGCTATCGATGTTGTGGTCAATCAACGCATTGAGGCTAATATTACTGACTGATCGCAAGTTAGGACACAATCGAAGATACTGTTGCACGTTGTTATCGCAACAGTAGCTATAAAAGTGTATTACGCGTAGTTTAGTGCCAAACTTTTGGAAAAAGCGCAGCGTTTCGGGCGAACAGGTGTTCAGTTCGTAAAATTGGACTGTAGTTAAAAATTGACAATTTTTAGCGATTAGTGTTAGCAGTTTGTATTGATTGAGTTTCAGTGTGCGGTCAGTAACGCACAGTTCCATTGTTCGCACATAAACGCACTTTTTCAGCAAGTTTTCGATTATCGTGTAGCCGTAAACTAAACGCTTTTTGCTGCCGTAATAATTAAGCAATCGTTTCACCGAAAAGTGTTCACTTTTGCAGCTATTGTCGGTGATGTGCAGAAAGCGCTGTTTCTCGAACAGTGATCGCTTCCACTGCTTCGAAACGCATTCCATTTCAAGTTTATCGGTAAACGATAAATACTGAAGCAATTCAACGCACAAATCATCGCAAAATCGTTCAAAACTGTCACGACTATAATAGCTATTATCGATAAATTTAATTCCCATTTTTCCTAATAATAGTTAAGACAGTGTAAAATAATGTTTTTTCACGTGTAACACACACACAGTGATCGATTTATGGTCACATTTATGATCAACTGATCATTTATGATAACATTTCTTATGTTCACTTAGACTAAATTTAGTTTATCATAGATTTTTATATATGCACACGTGTTTTCATTGAGTATGACTGTCTATAGCTTACACACATTAAAATAATTATTGTAAAATTCCTGTTTTGTTGAGTTATTTTCCGCATTATTAATCACACACACGCTAATTATAAAACCTTGATAGTCATCGTAAAACTCAAACTATTTATAAAAACTGGAGTGATTTAAATACTTTCTAATAATAAAGTAGTGCTTTAATTTTTTTAGTGCTTTGAAACTAGTTATTTGTTTACCTATCTGTTTGTTGCGGAAATTTATTTTTAATGAGTATTTAATTAATTGAATTTTATTGACATTTCTAGTTATTCTTTATTTGAATTTTTATTTTTTTTATACAACATTAAAAAACGACGGCGAACTGTTAATACTGTTTTATCGCATAGCCCTGTGATACTTGAATATGAACCAAACTGTGTTTTATAAATATTCGGAATATTAAATATATTTTAGAGCACTTTATGAGCGCTCCAATTATTCCAAAACAGTTTAAAATATTAAGTTCTAGGTTTTTATTTACTGTAGTGCCACACACACACGAAATAAATGTGACTGACAGGTCTCATGAAAAGCTCGATTTCAGTTTAAAAAGCGAGCCAAAAAATTGTAATTAAATACTACTGTGTGTAATCATTTTAAGAGTTTTTTTTTTACTTTCAATAACACTCTGTTCAATATTTGAACTTAAAATAATAAGGCGTTCATACAGTATTGAAAAAATTATCGAGAATTCTTGAATCTGACTCAAAAACCTCTTCTGTAATTGGACACAAGAGTATCAGCAGAAAAAAAGTATAAGGAGGTAACTGTAGTAAAAAATTAAAAGATCTACAACTTCGAAATCAACTTAAATTTGGAACTACATTAACACCTGGTCTTTGTATATAATCTCGCAGTTTAATGTAAAGCTATTTTGTTCGCTTTGATATGTCAAACCGTGAGCTTTATTATTAGATTGAAGGAGAGAAAGAAAATAAAAGAAACCAAATAGTTTAAGCAAGTTTCTATCAGAGACATTCCTTTACCAAAAATGACTTATAAGCTCGTGTTCCTATTAAAAAAAATATCTCAATCTTTGGAAAACAATTATTCGAAATTACTATATATTACTAAAACACTAGACATAGTTCGATACTGCCTATCGGTGTCACTCTATGGCGTCAACTTTACTGTGTAGAGAGCGAGAGCAAAAAAAATTTTGGTAAAATATAGAATTCACATATTTTTCAAGAATTTGTCGCGCCATCTAATGGCTTAATTGTGTTGTATTTTAACTTCAAAATAAAAATAGTTTTTTTTCAGTTTAAGACGGAAGTATATTTTATTTTTAGAAAATTTTAGCGTTTTTAGTGTTATTAACAGCTTTCTCAGTTCTTTGACTAAATGGTTTTTTTTGTCGGTTTATATACAGTTGAAATCGCTTACAATAATAGTTATTAAAAACATTAAACTTTATTCACTTTACTTTTAGTATACTTAGTTTAACTATAGTTTACTTTATAATAAGATATGTAATAAATATCTAAACATGAAATTCAAAATTATAGATCTTTTTTTATAATAATAACTTTATATAATCAAAATTTAGAGATTTTTTTTTCGTTTGAATATTTCTCTCGTGATACATCTCTCAGGCATTGATCTGTCCGGTGGGCTTGTTTGTCATAGCCGTTTCCCGATTGCCGAGATGTTCGCCGATATCCATGGAGAGAGCGCCAGCGCCGCCACCGAAGCCGTATCCCTTGGGTCCCCACTTGCGACCATAGCATTGTTTGCAGTAAAGCGCGTTGTCGTGCGCGTTCACGCTCATCGAGTCTAACTTCTTGTTGCACAACTGGCACTTGAAGCATACCTTGTGCCACTTGTTACCGCCGGCCAGCAGTTCCTCTGCGGCATATACTGGACGGTTGCACTTCATACAGATACTTGACATTATCTCTTCGCTTGGCTTTTTACTCTTCGCACAAATAAAATCTAACAAAACTTAATGTTACAACTGACGAGTTGTTGTGAACGGTTTCTGGTGTGTGATCGAGAGCTGTCGACTATTTTTATTAATATATGTTGTGCACATTATGCACACGACACACCGTTTCACATACGGATAACCTTTGGAATAGTTTTATATATTTTTAAATGCGGAGCGAAGAGTGTGTGTGTGTGTGTGTGTAGAAAAGGTTGTGTGTGTGTGTGTGTGTGTGTGTGAATGTATGTGAGTATGTGTGTGTGCGTTGTTTTGTAAGTGTGTTGATGTCGTATTAAAAGATACTAAAAAAAGATTTTCGTTTCGAATTCCCTGATTTTAAGAGAGGAAAACAACACATTCTGCAAAACAACACTGATCTTCTTTCATCAACACTTACTATTTAAAGTGCTTTTATTTGGCTTTAACTGTTGGCCATAAAAATCGAAATTCAAATAAAATATTTAAATGAAACGAACAAATAAAGAATGGTGTATAATAATTTTTCAACATAAAATATTTTTGTTCGACTACTATCGAACACTATAACAGTTACTAAAACAAGACCGGAATAGTCATAAATAGAGCTCACTTACGTTGAGTTTCAATTATTGTTATTTTTAACGCATTGATATTAATATTATAACGTGACAGCTAAATCAGGAGACACTAAATTATAATTTGCATGCTATAAAGTATAAATTTAGAGCGTGGAAGAGATGAGACTTTAAGAAAATAAAGGTTTTCGGCCATACAGACAATAGTGGACTGCGTAAATCCTCACAGAACGGACGGACATTGTCAAACCCATAAGTTCGCTCTCTAAAAATATGCTTTACATTATATGAAAAACTTTTTACGACAGTTTTTACTTTATAAAATATTTTGGAGCTTTCGGTGATCACTATCACCATCAT
>JAQIVF010000163.1:0-31663 GCA_034698365.1 Steganacarus magnus
GGAAAGATGTTCGCTATTATTTAGTGAAAGATACAGGAAAAGACCGACAACTTGTCATAATTATCATCCAAAGGTAAAAAACACACTTTTGTTGTCACTATTGTTATATAATTTTTGCTTATTATCACTGCTGTTATTATTTTATTTTAATATTAATCTTAAAGGAAAAAGAAATAGAAGAATGCGGCAAAGGATCTAATTTAGTGCCATCACTCGTGTTATTAATATTTTTATGTTTTATAAGTATTTTTTAGTAAATTTAAAAATCTTAAACATGTTAAAGATTTTGTTTGTAAATAAAATATTGAAAACCTTTAGTATTGAATTATATAATATAAATATTAATTAAACAAATTGTTTATATTAAAAAACTTAACAAATTGATTCATTCAACATTTACTTTTGCTGAACTTAAGTGTAAAATTATACAACTTTCTAATCAAATCTAATCATTATTAGATAATAAAATTTCTTTAGAGTTATCATAAAAGTATTAAGTATTGAGAGTTAACTTTCTGTTTGATTGTTTTCAACGAACATTAAGATTAAAGTAAGAAAGGGAGCTAAAGATTGTCGATAACGAGCGACCAAAAAAAAAATATTCAGTTTCAATAAAAATATTTGGTCCATCGTTTAAAAATAAGTGCTCTCAAACTAAATAATAAAAGTCTTAAAAGGAATAGAGATATTTAGGGTGACCAACTGTTATTTCACTATCCCTTGAGAATATCGATAAATTTAATATTTACCTCTGGAGTTTACCTTGAGATAAATATTATTATATTGCTTTGATATCTCAAGCTCAAGGTCTGAAATAAACCTGGGGTTATGGTCAAAGAGTCAAATTCCTGGAGAATCAAGACAAAACATGGAGAGTTGGTCACCCTAGAGATATTATGAGTAGAGTTCAAAATTCAGGAAAACAATATATTTATTTACTAATCCATATAAAATTATTGTATTTAATGATCTAATATTTTTCAAAATTGTTTAATGATCTTTTATTAGTAGTTTTTGGTTCACTATTGAAAAACGTTATCATTTTTCACTATTCTTTAATTTTAAAAAGAAGAGTATCAGTTTGTTTAGACATTTTAACTATACTTTCTTTCTAAAGTTACAAAAAATTAGACTAATTTTCAAAAATACCGCAAAATTTTAAACTAAAATTAAACATTTCTGTATTTCATGAGATTCAAGAAATTAAGGATTATCCCTATTTTTCGGGAAATTTAACACTAAAATTGAGGATTTCAGAGAACAATAAATAAGTCTAAAATGCTTGTCTTGTTATGAATCGTACACACACATGCTTTTGTTTCGGACTTATCTTTGTCCACAAAGAAATTTGATTTTATACTGAAATACTGAATTTGATGTCTTTAATTAAAGCGTTTTGTCTTTGAGCGTTTTGATCTTGTTTGACACATAACATTGCTTTACTGTATTATTAAAAGTTTCTATTTTGCGCATTAAAGTAGTGTTTGCTTACACAGACAGCACTTAAATAGTTGACACTATCAAAGTTTGGCGTTAGTGTTACTCTAATAATATTTTATCGCTAAATTTTATGAACCAATCAAATACGAGTAATATGTTTATATGAGCTATGAGTTTATGTCTACGAGCATAGTTACACACCGCTCCAAACGTCTAGGGGGTCTGCCTCACAAATTATAGGAGGGGTCAAATCTCGTCGGATTTGAACGACAATTTTTTTTCTTATTTTGGCCAAAAATTATAGGGATATCTAAAACTCATCGGATTTTAACGACAATTTTTCAAATCTCGGTTTTTTGTGGAAGGAGTGTCAGGTTTTCCCGATTTTTTAGGGGGGTTTAGACCCAGGCAAGAACCCCACACTTTGGTCTAACTATGTTGTATTATGTTTGTAGTAATCATCAATAGGTAGCGTACGTACAGTATAGTGTATAGTACCGCATAGCGTACGCAAATCTTAAAGTCAAATCACTTATGTTAACCATTATTACAGATTGAACTTATACTGTAGATGTTGTGTACATGTGTGTTGAAATTTGATGATTGTTTAACGAGTATTGGTATGATTTCACAATGAATTCAATGGTAATGATGAACTCGATGGCAGTGAGCGCTCACAATGCGATGAACGCAATGCCCAATCAGTTACAATACCCAACCACACCAATGGTATCGTTGGGACGATTAATTGATTTTAGTATTCAACGAACATATCACGAATTGACAGTATTGGCTGATTTGTTGCCACGAAAGACAGATATGGAGAGAAAGATGGAAATCGTGACATTTGCGTCGCGAACGCGACAGCTATTTGTGCGGTTATTAGCTTTAGTGAAGTGGGCTGGAAGTGCTTCCAAAGTGGAAAAGTGTGCGAGTATTGTGTCTTTTCTTGATAAACAAGCAGTTCTTTTGATTGAAACGGCCGATATATTGGCAAAGATGTCGAGAGAAGCGTTAGTGTTGGCACGACTTCCCAGCTTTCAATTGCCATCAGCCGTCGAAGTGCTAACTCTCGGCACTTATTCTCGACTTCCGACGTGTATAAGAGATCGCATCGTGCCTTCAGACCCCATCACTGCTAGCGATAAAAAAGCTACACTTCTTCGGCTCAATCAAATAATTCAACAAAGACTTGTTTCTTCGTGTTTACCATCTCAAATGCGAAGTTTGAAGATAGAGTATGGAAGAGTGACGTTTCACGTCGACCACGAGTTTGAGTTATCATTAACATTAATGGGTGACAGTCCAACCATTCCTTGGAGAGTATTAAACATCGATATTTTAGTGGAAGACAAAGAAACTGGCGGTGGAAAGGATTTGGTTCATCCGTTACAGATTATGTTTGTTCAACATTTAATTCAATCGAGACTAACAGATAATAATAGACCATTAATTGATGCTTACAATTGTTTGCATTCATTTTGTTTAAGTCTTCAATTAGAAGTACTTCATGCTCAGGCCATTCGACTGTGCAATGAAAGATTAGATAATTTTATTCGAATCGACGAATATTTGCCGGGAAATAGACTTATATTGTCGTATTGGAAGGAACATCCAAGAGATGATAAAATAGGGTACAAACTATTCATTGAGATCGACACCAGTGAACCTTCGCGTCCATTACAAGTGACACATTATCCTGAATTGGGAGCAATAGAAGCATTTCAAACATATCAGGCAATCAAATCTGATCATTTATCAATCGAAAAAGTTTTAATAAGAACGACATACGAACGAGCAAAACAAAAATTAATACAATTGAAAAGAGAATTTCAAGAGAAAAATGTTGGAGAGTCAGCGCTTTCTGGTTCACCAGCCGTTCTTCATGTTTCTTTTCTTCAGCCGTGTATGACATCGGAACGTTTATTGATATCTATAGACACGCTTACCGGTCACTTTCTCGCGCATATTCCGCAATTCGATGATTGCCCGTTAGTCGACGAAATTCAAGCTGTTATCAATAAAAATACAAGTAAAGCGATTCCACTATTTCGACAGTTAAGAACTTGGTTAACCCGTGAACGATGCAAAAAAACGGTGCAATCGCTTCCTGTCCACGTCACTGATTGTTTGCCATTTCCTTCGCTATACAATCACCAATTTCTGTCTATCAAATCTCCAAAACTATTTTTTCAATTTAGCAAACATCACCAAAATTGTTTGGTCGCTGTGTTTGAAGAATCGCAAGACACGCAAAGTTCAATTAATATTAATTATTATTTATTATATGTGTCACCAACTTCTCTGCCGAATGCAGACGCACCTCATTTCGAAATGGAATTACCAAAGCCTTACATGCAGTTAACCAAAGTATTGCGTCTCGATGTGTCTAACATTTTGCATCCATACACCACTGATGAAATTGCTGAAAGAAACGGTAAACGAAAGATTTCCAATCAAACAGAATCTTCTTCAAAAATACAGCGTACAACTGGCTATTTTATCCCAGAGTTGGCACATGTTGTTAGCTTTTGTGAGGAAAAATTATCATATAGTTCGCTATCAAATGAATTGCAAAAACGATCGATATATCATCAAGTACTGCAAGATAGCGATGGATACACGCATATGATAGATATCGTTAAATTTCCGAACTGTCACTGGTGTCCTCAGCTATTGACCACTAGTTTGCAAAACGATACACTGAGCAGTACTATTAGATTACAGGGAAAAGGCAGTAAAATATGGAATGTAATTATAGCTTTTTGCAATCCTCCCATTCAAACACTGTCATCAAAAGAACACGGATCACGGCGTTTATTCATTTCTGCGTATGATTATGCAAACGGTTCACAGTCTCAAATAACCAAAATGGTGGACGAACTTCTTCTAGACTGGACTGCGATCGCAAGACTCTATGATGTTGTTAAGAATTTTGCGACTGCTATCCAATCGAATCAAATTAATTTGTCACTATTTGATATTAAATCATATTCTTATAAAAAATTAGTGTTGGGTTATGGTCCTAATAAAACCTATTCGGTTAGTTTGCATGCTTAATAATTATTTTGCCTCAAACCCGCAATTATTTCTAGGTTGCTATTTATTGGAAATCCACCGAA
This sequence comes from Steganacarus magnus, assembly GCA_034698365.1. NCBI lineage: Eukaryota > Metazoa > Arthropoda > Arachnida > Sarcoptiformes > Steganacaridae > Steganacarus > Steganacarus magnus. Next base: position 4,563 of record JAQIVF010000163.1, read on the forward strand.
AAACGGTTTCATTTATCATTCGGTGTTGTCGGTCAGGCACTATCAGATTCGAATCCGCATGTTTTTATAAGCACTCAACTTCAACACGAATTTAATCAGCATTTATCTATTATTCAACTTTTACAAGTTCTCAGCTACACTTTAAACCCATTGCTTACTTTACAAGGTCTAAGCGATATTCCACTTTTGGGAGTAATAAACAGCGTATGTTTTAGTAATTTAACCGTTGAAACATTGTTAATTAAAAGACTTTATTTCAGAGACCTGCTGTGCCAGTTCAAGCTTTTTGTATTCTTCCCCAATCGTCTACACACATACGTTTGATATACAGAAATATGTAAGATAGCGTTTGTTTGTTGGTTTGTTGACTCATATTTTTAATATATAACTTATTTTTTGAAATAGATATTGTTTAGATATCGTTACATATCCGGACAATTTAATAGCTATACGCGACGGTGCGTTTAGTTTGTTTGATAAAATGAAAGTTGTCGAAGATCTTACGCCAATTCAAGGATTAAAAGTATGCTATTTATCTTATTTATTTACATAAAAATAGCTTTATTTGTTTATTTGAAAATAGGCATTTTTAAACAAGTTTGTTGACAAGACCACGCAAATGAGGCGTTTATCTCAAACTGAAGACGACAACCCTCCGTCGCCAATGCCTCAAATAGAATCAGTAGAATCATACTTATTTGCCACATCTCAAATGAAAACCTCTTCGCCATCAAAAGGTTGTCTTAGCGATAGCAGTTCGAACACTGGAGGAAGGGTTCTTTCGCATCAAATGGCTTCATCAGCTCAAGGATCAAACCCTCACACGCCAACATCACCTCATACTTCTATTTTATCGCAATCAGGCTTTAGTTCATCTCCAGGTACGTTTCCATTATCTTCGCCGCCATCACATGGAATGGCAGTTCATTCAGTCGCAAATTCAAGCCAAATCTCTGCTTCGCCCTCAATGCCAGTTCGTGATCAATCTCCTGGCAATCTATTTGGTGTAAACTCTCCAATAAATCCATTGCACGCTCCGTCGCCTTCATTTATGCCGAGTCCAACGCCATCAGCTTCGGCGCAATTCCATTCACATTCTCCTGCATCTCAATACTTACAAACAAACGCATCACAAACTGGTCATGAAAGCGGTATTGGCTCTCCATTTGCAGCTCCAAATATGCCTGCTTCTAACTTATCGATGCCATCTCCAGCTCAGAATGTATGGCCGAGCAGTCCTTCAGTACAACGCGCATCTCAGTCTCCTCGAGCAACAGTTCCAAATCAAAGTCCAGCCAACAGTCAGCCACATTTAATTTCTAATATATCAAGTCCTCAAATGGGTAATAATATGCAACTTTTTACTGGAAATTTAAATTTAATCCATAACACAGTGAGCGCCCGATTGTTACCACCACAACGATCGTGGGCCGCATCTATTCCAACATTGCTTACGCATCAGGGCTTTGATTTGATGTGCAGACAAAACTCACCTCCAATAGACAACATCCAGCAAAATACGTTCGCAAATAATGTTTATTATGCATACTCGCAATTGGAAAGATTTCTCGGTTGTGTTTTTATGCGACGAAATTTGCAGCGTTCTATTCAACAGGACGAGAGTGTAAGTGACTTACAAATATTGTGGATATAACGTTATTAAATGACACACTTTCTCAACGCAATAGTTTACAATAATGCACACAAATGAACCTGGAATTATACATTTCAAGAATGAAACGATGCAATTTAAAATAGGTCTCGACACTAATACCATGCAGGTATGCATACATTAATTGCCCAGTTTTGTTAATATAAGATATAATTTTCTCAATTTAGATAATAAACTATTTTTTGATTTACAGACGCTTCATCTAAAGATATTTACTATGCCTGAATTTAGTCACTGGAGCAGAGATGAACTCGACACGTTGACTCAATTTTTTGAAAATAAAGTAAATTATTATTTTACTAATGAAATCATTTAATAATGATTGCAATTTGAATACAGGTTGCGTGCGCTCCGTACAAACCAAATGCATTCTTGGCTTACATCAGGATATTAAACACACCGATTAGAATTTTGAAAGATTGCATTCAACTGATGCGTCTAGAAATGGTTATTTATTTTTTATGATTTAACTTTTTTATTTCAATAAAATTTTATTGATTACAATTATAGATTCCAGACAGAACATTAAAATGGTCATTGCAGTGGTGTTTAACGTTTCCTCCATCTGCGCCCCCAATAGCATCGGCAGGAATGTCGGCGTGTTTGATGGTCAAAAATAAAATGCTTATATTCGTGAGTCGATTATTTATGTTACAATATAACTTTAAAATAGGTTGATAACTTTAATTGTGATAATTATTGTAAAGTTTATTTGTGAGATAAGTAAAAAAAATAATGGAGAAAAGAATAATTAAAAATAATGAAAATAAAATTGGAATTAACTGATTAATGATATGTGATTCATTTCAGATGCAATTAACGCGTATGACAGGCCATACAATGGGTTTAGAGCCTCATTATATTATCGTACCATTTCTATACGATGTGCCCACAAACTCTATACAAGTGTTTGTTGATCGAAGAGATAGTAATTACATGAATCCAAATTCACCAAATTTTATTATCAATAATATGCTGAAAAGATTCGCTGAATATCATCCAGGTTTGATACATTCTGAAATTTAACGAATTAACTTTAATTATTATTTATAATTTAATTTTCGTGGGAGTAATAATGGCTATTATTACAGGCGGTGATTGTATTATTTTTGCAGCGATTCGTGAGGTAATGGCTAATTTCCAAATGGCATAAAATATCATTCATTATGATATTATTATTTATCACTGCTGTATGCTTTAATTAATTTTTTTGTATTATAGCGTTATTGTTATATAACTTACGGTATATATTATTATTATATTTAAGCATAATAAAATCTTTTCATATATATTTGTTAATTTATTATAAATAATTATTATTATAAAAACACAAGCGTGTAATAAGAAAAATGCAATAATTGTAAAAATTTTTATGATTCTTAATAATCATAATTATCTCAAAAAAGATGGAACAGTAATTGAACAGAATGTGTAAAATGGAATTATTTGACAAAAAAATTTGAAAATGTCATTTTGTTTGGATAAATGTTCTGTTAAAAATTATTATCTTCTAACTTCTTGAATGCTCCATTCTTTTGAATTGTTGCCCCTATCTTTTTGAAGAATAGTTTAGTTTAAAAATTTAATATAATATAATCCAGAATTTTAAATCAAAATCATTATCGCAAATCGTTAGAGTGTATGAGGTAAGTGACTTATTGTATGTCTCGGAGGAGCAAACTGGATATGCAAACTTGCAATTTTTTATTAATACTCAGTAATAACAGGGATACTGCCGACCGCAGAGTGTATTTATAGATTTATAACTCTGGAAATTTGCTCACTTTTGATACATCAATATTCCTCACATCTTAAAAAATTTCAATTATAAAATAAAGTTTGATTTTATCACAGAGTATGGTTTGATTTCAATTCATTTTACTCTGATTTTACCTATTGTTTAAACTTTTAGCAAAACAAGAGGAGTAAAACTGTATGCATTAAAGTTGCAAATTTTGTTTTGACGCGTAGAAGAACACGATTGAAAAGAAGAGGTGGTGGCGTTTAAGTTTCGGTAGATAAAAATTAATAACGTTCAGATAGAAATGTGCGCTTTTAACTCTGGTTAATCATAAATTATTTAACTTTTAATAAAATTCAAAAAAGTAAAATTTTAAACAAATGTGTATTTTTCGGAAGAAATGTTTTTTTTTTGAGAATGTACGCCAACAAAAAGCAAATAAAAGAACCACTATTTTTGTACATCAGATTTAAGCACATAACTTTACTTAAAATGAGAAAACACGTGACAAGAAGTATTTAGCTTCATAAGTATAATTAATTTTATATCCCAACAATTATGTATTTCTCCAAATTTAGTTTCGCGCTTCCGGTAATGCATTAAGCTTTAAGGTAAGCTTTGTTATAAACGCAATCTCAGTGCGTTATGGTTTATGAACGTAAACCGTCGTAAATTAGCCAATTTTATTTTGGTTGAAAAAAACCAAAAGAAGGTTAAAACGAATATTAAGCTAACCTTTAAAGCTAACCTTAATTTTCGAAAATAATTACATTTTATCGTTTACAACAACTTTTGTTATTTTTTGAACATTAGCTATTTTAATGATTTGATGAAATTTTAATTATCTTCTCTTACAATGATTAAAAAGAATAAAAATTCTTGTATTTAATAATAATACATTTAATAATTAAAGAATTTTTACTTTAATTAAATATGAGAATTTTAATTATTCAAAAAGTATCTAATAATCTAAATTACTCTATATTAATATTTATCACTGAATCACTTATTGATCGAAAAACTTAACGGCAAATATGACTGGTGTTTCCTTTCAACAACAAAAATTGTGCAGCACTCTAAGCCAAATCTTGTAATTAAATTATCATTTGAAAAAAAGAGTAGGGCAACACTAACGTGCGAACTGCACGAAAACTTTTATAAATTAACGAAAATATACATTTATAACTGGATTGGAATTGTAGCTCAAATCGATAAAATTTTCCTATAAAAAAAATACAGATATTTAAAGTATCTAGACTGAACAGTTAATGTGTAGAAACTGGATGGAATGAAAATAAAAGTAAAAATAAAGGATAAAAAATTATAAAGAAAAGCTTATCACTTTTATTCATCATTAATCTAACTTTAATGATGTTTAATTATGAAACATAAATACAGTTAATCTCTATAGACGCATGAAAAGTTCTCGGAAACGGTGGTTTGTTTATTAATTTAAGTCTTATAAATTTAGCTGTGGAAAAATTGTTTGTTGACCCGACTTAACTTGACTGGAAAATTTTAATCCCGAAAAATAATTTTTGATTATTTCAATGAATTCAAAAGTTTATATGCTTGTAATGAATTCAGTTTGTAGAACAGTATATTTATTTCTCATATCTAAATGCATGTTAAAAATTTTTATATTAATTTTTGAAAACAACATTAACAAAAAACAAGTTGACACTAAATTTGACTGAGAAAAAGTGAATGTGAAATGAATGAGTGACTGCTAACCTCTAGTGTTGTGTTACGTATGAGTGTAAGAGTTAGTGCGAGTTAGTATGAGTTATACGGTATTTGAGCGTAAAGTATTAGCTGCGAGCATATAAGCATATAAGCATATAAGCTTATGAACACTACTCTATGAATCGTATGACTGTATGAGTGTGTGACTGTGACTGTATTGCACTGTATTTATGGTTTGTATGTTACGTTCACTTCAAATGTTTTACCATTTAAATCAATTATACGCTTAAAATCATTATTATATCATTTAGTTTTGTTATGTAGTTATTATAAAATTAGATTTATATTTAGTCATAATATTGACTATAATTGCTAAATGAGTGATTGAAGTATTTATGATTTTTCGTACTGTTATTGTTGTGTAATCAAAAATAATTGTTGACATGGCTTACAATGAGGTTTATATCTAATATTAACCATTATTAACGCCTGTTATTAACTGTTTTAATCTCAATCACACAGAGAGTGGATCCAGAGTTGATATTTACGAAACAAGAGAGAATAGGAAAGGGATCTTTTGGGGAAGTGTTCAAAGGTGTCGATAACAGGACACAACAAGTGGTCGCTATTAAAATCATTGATCTCGAAGAAGCTGAAGACGAAATTGAAGACATTCAACAAGAAATTATGGTATTATCTCAATGTGATAGTCCTTATGTGACCAAATATTTCGGCTCTTATTTAAAGGTTAGTTAAACGCATTCGCGTTTATATCATCTCTTAGTAATATCAGTAATACAACTCAATTCTAATAATAGGGAACAAAACTGTGGATAATAATGGAATATTTAGGTGGAGGTTCTGCTCTTGATTTGATGAAAGCCGGACACTTCGAGGAAATGCATATCGCAGTTATTCTCAGAGAAGTACTTAAAGGTTTGGATTATTTGCATTCCGAGAGAAAACTTCATCGCGACATTAAAGGTACTAATTAACAATATTAATGGTAATAATGACTGTGCGATTTACTAAACTATATTATAATTTAGCTGCCAATGTATTGCTGTCAGAAATGGGTGACGTAAAGTTAGCTGACTTTGGTGTTGCCGGACAGTTAACAAATACTACCAGCAAAAGAAGTACATTCGTGGGAACACCCTTTTGGATGGCTCCTGAAGTTATAAAGCAGTCCGCCTACGATTCTAAGGTGTGCTCGCTTTTTTACATGCATTTTTACTTACAATTCTCTTATTAAATAATTATAGGCCGATATTTGGTCGTTGGGTATTACGGCTATTGAATTAGCGAAAGGCGAACCACCGAATTCCGATTTACATCCAATGAGAGTACTTTTTCTTATACCCAAAAACAATCCGCCACAACTCACTGGCAATTACAGTAAACAATTTAAGGAGTTTGTGGAAGCGTGCCTCAATAAGGATCCTGAAAATGTATCACATTTTATTAAATTAATAACGTTTGCATTAATAGCTAATCAAAATTTTTTATTTAATAGAGGCCTTCTTCGAAAGAACTGTTAAAATTTCCATTTATCAGAAAAGCCAAAAAGAATTCTTATTTAATTGACTTAATCGAAAAATACAAGCGTTGGAAAGCTGCAGGCGGTGGTAATAGTGATAGCGACTCAGAGGCCTCTGATTCGTAAGTATATTTGATTTGTGCTAAATTAAAGCTAACTCCTAAAATCAATTTTGATTTAGTGACGAATCAAAAGGAACATCCAGTGTTGACAGCTTAATATGGGACTTAACTATTAGGCCGCAACACAATCCAACTCTTGTCAATAAATTATATAACGAAACAAATCCAGAATTGGAAAGCAATGAAATTGTATTAATACCTGAAGTAAGTAACAAGAAGTCGCCGCAACAGACACAACAAAATGGTGATTCGAAGTTTTTACCTGAAAATGCCTCTAAACTTAATACACCTCAATATCGTAATCCGAGTGATAAACCAACTAATTTTGAACAAAATAAACCCTCAATTGTTGTAAGATAAGATAAGAATGATTTATAAAAAAAGTGAATTAAAGATAAGTGTTGTTATTATTGTTTATAGAAAGCAACAGCAAATCAATTAATGCAAAAGACGGCTAAAGATAAGCCAATTACAAATAAATTAAAAGAAGATGCTTCGAACAAACAGGCGAATGAGAGGCTTCAGAATAGACAGGAAAGCGAATCATACCGAACCAATTTATCAGTTGATGCCAGTTCTCACGAACAGAAAAATAAAGTATCAACGAGTTCTGCGTCGACACACGACAACACTCGCGAACGCGAACAACGGCCCAACTCTTCGTCGGGACAATCGAGTAATGTTGCTTCGGGTGTCACACGGTTACCAAAAACTGTAAAAAACAGCGAAAAAGAGGCGACTTCTAACAAATGGAGTCCTCCTTCGTTGCCAAAATCACAAAGTGCTATTTACCCCGTTTTAAATGAGGTTTGTTTTCACTTCAATCAGATTAATTGTTTTTTTCAAATACTGTCATTTTAATAGATTGCTCAGAGATATCGACGTAATAGTGTTGAACATCAAAATTCAAAATTAGATGCAATCGAAGAATTAAAGCTCGCATTCGAATCCGCAGAAAATTCATGTCCAGGTGTTTGTGATTTTTTTGTTAAAGAAATAGTTTCGAACTTGAGTCAACAGCAACAGTCACAATCGCAATCGCAATCGCAATCGCAATCGCGTCAACAACAACAACAACAACAACAACAACAACAACAACAACAACACCATCAACACCAACACCACTACCATCACCATCATCATCATCAGTCTCCGCGAAATAACATAAATCCAAAATTTGAACATTCGACTGAGTTCCGTGTTTCGTCAAATGCGAACTTCAGTTGAACGATATGGGCATCTATTACCTATGAATTACGTTCAGATTAGATACAATTCATACCTTAAATTTTGATGAGAGCCTCATTTAACGATAATTACTATTATATAAATTATTAGTGATATGTACTGTTATTAACTGTACAGTACTGTAATATATTAGCTTTATTTATGTCAAGTATTTTTATTTTTAAAGAGTGGTTAATAATTAGTGTAGCTTTGATTTAACGTTTATTATGGTTTAATGGGAATTATTAAATTAAGATATTTTCACTATGCGTTTGATTAATTATCATTACTGCTCACTACTAAAGCCAAGCATTGTATCGATGTGTTAACGATGTGTTAATATAGTTTTATTTAACTACATATGAATGAGTTAGAGTTAATGCAATATTTATTTTAAGCATATAAATGATTACCTCTACAAATCATAAACAGTTATTTAATTTGAAATCTGTATCAAAAGCTCTACAAATTTAATTTAAAATTTCTTTACGTTAAATATTTTGAAGAGAGGGTTTCGAGAGTAATGGTGTGCTTCCTTTGCAAGTGTAAGCGTAAGTGTGGCATATCATACATATTGTACTGTATGTGGTATATTGGATTGCTATATCATTAAAGTAATAGTTTGTTCGTGTATTGTACGTTATAGTTGATTGAAGGGTTGCAATCGCATTACACAACAATTCATTTCTAATACGAATTATAAAATATTTAGTTTAAAGCTAGTTTTAAATCTGTTAGCAATCCTAGACTGATAGTTGAAACTTGTGGTTACTAAAGCATGCAAATCACGCAATTGAGCCAAAACTGATTAATAGTGCGATACGTGTTATTGAGCAATCAATTTATATTTTAACACTAAATTTAACAAATTCATTATACGTTTAGTTTTTAAAATGTTTTTTATTTTCAATGAGCTTTACAAATGATAAGTGACGCATGCAAATGATAAATTCTGTCCGTCCGTTCGTTCGTTCATTCGTAGCACACAAGTATAGAAAAGTTAAACTTTGATTTAAATTGATTATGTAATTTATTAAATTTTTCAAATAATTTTTGACTTCATCCACTATGTGTCCAAGAGATGAATCATAAATTTATAAGGACTTATGATTCGATTTAAATAATGTATTGCCGGGTCTTTTTAAACAAACTTCATTTATCCAATCTATCATTAATTTAGAATACATTGTTCCTGATTTATAAGCTCGGACTACACAATTCGGAATGAAATTGATTTTAGGTGGTTTTATGAGGTTTTTAAATATTGTAGACAATGGGTTTTTGATTAATAACTTTTATTATACATTTATTTATTTTAACATAAACTTGACATTGAATAACATTTATTTACTATACAAAAGAAATGATGACTATAATACTGTATGATCATAGGTTTTAATTTACGTCCATATCTGCCATAAATGCTAGCACTACAGTAAATATGAAATGAAATCCTGTTGAGTTTATTAAGACATGTTTTGATCACTCTTAGATTATAAGTTCTATTTTCTCAAATGTCAAAATAGAGCGGTATTTTTGTATTTATTGTAATATTGTTATCATCGATTGTGTTTCGAACAAATTTAAGAAAACTTAAAGCTTGTTCTGAAGCGTTACTTTTGTTACTTTAATGTTTTGTCCATTTCCTGTCTTAACCCGATGAGTGATTCCGTATGTTACAAAACCTAACAGAGCCTAAACATGTTATAAATTTTTGATTTGGATAATGGTTTGTGAATAGTTCAGCAGCTTTTAGTTGCATTCGCTAAGCAGTTAATGGATTTTTTAGCTGTATTTCTTTTTTAATCCAATCAAAAAGTTCCTTTTCCATCTCTGGCCATTTAGCAAATTTTTGTTTTTCGGTTTTATCGACAAAATTTATAAGTTTAGTAACTCCTATTTGTTTTACAATTTTCTACAAAAGATTGCAATTTACTCTCATTTTCTATCCATCCTAAAACCATATAACGGTTATTATATTTACGTGTAGATAACTTGTTTTATAAAAAACGTTTTGTTAATTAAAATTTTTAATTGTTAAAATTTGTTAATTCTGAGCATAAACTAACATTTAAAACGCAATTATCATCACGAATTTGAAGTGGTAAACCAAACTTTAAGTGTATAACTCATGAAGCGTATATCAAACTTTCTTAAGACTGATTTTTGTTATCTACTTGTCAATACCTTTCGATTGATATGTATATTACCAACTGTTCCAACTATTCCTACCCCTGGAACAGTTGATGTGTACATCGATCGAAAGGTATTAACTAGTAGATAACAAAAATCAGTCTTAAGCAAGTCTGATATACGCTTCGAGTTATACACTTCTAAAGTTTTTACATGTGAAAAAATAATTAATAAATTACCTCTAAGCGTTCACTCACTCCTTTAATTTTCTCTGCGTTACGTATGCTTAACTTATTTTGTCGCCACAACTTAATTACGTGTAACTTTTGATGGACAGTAATGTTTTTTTTGTTGCCTCTTTTTGTTTGGTAAAGATTCAAAAGTTTCTAATTTACCTTCACTTTACTCTCAATATTTATTAAGATTTCAGTAGTGGACATTTTTAAGGTTTAAAACAAACGAAATGAAAATATTCGATAGCGGTTTGAGTAAAGTTTTGTATATAATAAAGTTTTATTAGTTGCTAATTAATTCAAGGTTTTGCGCGAGTTAGGAATTTTTGAGGTTTAAAATTATGTCTTACTCACGCGCGCGAGTAAAATGAATTTGGGGTAAAAATTCATCCATTTTCGTCATACTCACGCGCGCGAGTATTGCGAGATAATACGTTAGTGAATTTAATCAAAATATTGAGATTTATGTAATTTTTGATTTTAAAAGAAAATCACTCAATTATTCTGATTAATTCAAGCATATTTTAAACATAAATATACTATTTTCATACCTTATAAGTCTCTTTTCTTGCAGTTAACGTTATACTTGTTTTATCAAGTTATTAAAATAATATTCAAATGTTTTTAGCTTTAATAAAATAACTCAATATTTAGGGGAACAAAAATTTAAACTTTAGAATTAAAATTCTTGAAAATGCGTTTATTTCAGAAAGTTAAAGGATAAGTGCGCGTTAAGTTAGAGAACATAGCGAACAGTAAAATGAGTGATTCACTGTTACTGAGTGTATTTCCATTGACAATTCACTTATAAAGGGTACTAACGAGTACTTCGTTTGTCTTCAATATGCCTTGTATTCAGCGATTAAAGTAATCAATATTTCAGTATTCTTAAAGAGATTCTTAAAGACTAAATCTAATTGCATACAACACCAAAATAGCTCTCAGTATTTATACAAGTCTTAATAAGACTCCCTATGTGTAACCTGATTGCGCAAAATTTTAATGCCAACTCAACTTAAGTAATTCTATAGTGTCTAATTTTAAGAACCTCACAATATTGAGCTGAAAAAATATGAATTTTATTGGAATATTCTTTACTTATAATGGGAATAAATATAATATGCCATATGAAAGCAATATGCCATTTTGAATTGTAACCTACCATATCAAAAATATAGTTAGTGTAAGAGGGGAGCAATCGAACGGGTGACAAAAAATCAGCGAAATCACTGGAATCATATGGTATGGATTTTGAAATGACAAAATAGTAGGACTCGGGTTCGATTGTTCTTAAACCTATCGGCTCTATATTTTCGGGTTTCGTTCTACAAATTTTATAAATATCGCTGTCTAAAGCAGACAAAAATTCAATTTTTACTCCAATTAAGTTATTTTATTCGATTCTAGTCATTCTATTGGAGTTGGAGTTACAATTTCAGTCTCTACTGCTTTCCAACTCTCAAAACTTTAAATTATTACAATTTGAACGCATTTAACTTGTTTGCCGTTATTACCTCAAACTAGGGATGGCAAAAAGCTCGTGGTGAGCTTAAGCTAGCTTGAGCTGAGCTGAGCTTGAAGCTCGACTATTCAATGTTCCGAAGCTTGAAGCTCAAGCTCGGAGCTCGGTGGTTACTGAGCCCAGCTCACTTAAGCTCAAGCTCAAAGCTCAACCTGTTGAGCTTACGAGCTTGGTGTATCCATAATAAAGACAATTTAAATTTATATATTTGTTAAGGATAGTGAAATTACTTAATTATTTACGTGGAAAAAATTTTATGTAAGTGAATTAATTCATTATTATACAAAATTTTTATTATTAAATGCTAAAAATTAAATTATCCTTATAAATATAAGTGAATTATAAGCTCGAAGCTAAGCTCAAGCTCGTTACATTTTTAATAAGCTCAAGCTCAACCCTATGTAAAAATTATAAGCTCAAGCTCAACTTGTATGATTTTTGAGCTTGAGCTTGTCATTTTTGAGCTTTTTGCCATCCCTACCTCAAACTCACACCACTTCATTGAATGTTGTTTTTGAAATGATATGAACGCGCGTCCAGAAAAGGCACTTGTTTTCAAATATGTGCTAACACTTGCTGAAACAGCATGAGTTCAATGTGAAACTGCTGTAAAGTGAACATAAACCTTGATTTATTATCACTTTTAATTTATTGCGTTATTTAGTAGTATTCATGCTTTGATAAAATAGTTTAAAATCATACCATTGTATTTTTTATATGACGACACACACACTATTGTGTATTATATTTTTTGATATCACTTATCAAAACTAATTTTAAAGATTAATAATTTAAAATTTTGATCTTGAATTTGAGAGGCAAACCGAAATTGCTATTTATTGCAGTACAGTAAAGCACACATTGCATACCGTTAAAAGTATAGTAACAAAATAATGCGTTAAATAATAATACAGTAATGGTTATTAAAAGTTTAAGATATTAAGGCAGAAAACTTGATTTTCCTTAAATGTTTAAAAAAAGATAAAAACCCGGAGAAGATTAGCTTATGGACAATATTTAAAACATACCCTCAATCTATAACTGTAATAAATCTGTTTTGTGTCTATATCTGACATATTAATGATTTATTGTAGCCTTCGTTAGTGTTAGGTTCGAAATTTATAGTCAATTAAAATTTGAGTGCATTATTGCGTAAGCAATATTATTTATTATAAGTTTTAACACCAGCGCATAACAGCTAATATTTGTTATACAACTGCTAAAATATCTTCGACTAAAATACTATTTCCACGTAAAATATTATTTGGAATTTCGCGAAATAAAGGTAAGAAAAAATTCATTTATTTTAATTTTAAGTTAAAAGAAATATAATTATTTAAATTAATAGTTTTCATTTAAAAATTAAATGTTTATTATCTAAAGTTACGTATTCATCCAAAAGTTTATATCAGTTTTGTTAGACAAATAGGATACATATTACGTTATTTTGCACATCTGTGATACATTCAAACACACTTTTATTTAAAAAATAAATATAATCATGATATTTACAAGAATAATAATAATAGTAGTAGTTTTTGTTAATCTAATTGCATAACACTAAAAATATAACCTCCACTGTAAATGAAGCGAAATTTCGAAATTCATGAGTATATAACATCAAACTTATTAGTGGTAAAGTTTTTTGATGGCCATAAATCGATAACTAATGAACTGTCTTTCCGTTTCTGTAAACAATAAACGCATTCTAATAATTAATACAAAAAAGGAAAGTTAATCCGTATCCTAAGTATGCCTTCCGCTAAACGGTTAATTAAACGACAGGTTATGACATCATTTACGATTAACTGTATATTTAACGCATACGTGTCGCATACAGTAAATCGAAATTAAAATTACTGTATGAATTTGCTACTTTATGAATATGAACGCATATCATATGTGCCTTTAAGCGATGCTAAGGACGTGAAAAACTGCATTTCTAAGTTGTAGGAAAATATCTTTATCTAACTCTTACTGACTGGAACTTTGAATGAATTACAAGTAGGTTAGTGTTAGTGCTTGACAGTGCTTGTCTATCAACAATCTATTTCTAAGTTAAAATTTCTTAACTTTATTCACGCAACACTAAAATTGGGAATAACTTTCAATATTATAAAGTTTATAAACACATATTTGATTGAATAACAAAAATATTAAATTAACAGTGTTTCGAATATCAAGAATGCCGTGTCCTTTTATAAGTCAACTGTCGGCGTCGTTTATTAGCCGCTATTCAGGCGTTCTTCGCACTTATATGAATAATTGTCCGGTGATGTCGATGATTACACCAAATTTCACCAGAAAATACTCTGATATGAGTAGTGGTTCGTCAGATAATTTTGATAATGAAGTTACTCGAAATGAAAGTAAGTTTCCAAACTTTTTGTTACTAAACAAAACATATTGATTTTGAACAGGTGAACAAAATTTCGAGGAATCGCTTCAATTATCTCAATGCCCTTTTTTGGAAAGCATTAAACCAACATTGAAGGAAGCGAGTCCTGAGATGGTCCAAGACATATACGATCGACAAACTGATGAACAGAGCGATAATGATATTAATATTGGTAAAGGTTCGTATTTAATGCGCTAACCTATAATATATGTAATGTACCTAATTTTTATTTAAACGTAGCTTTTAAATACGATCACTTCTTTAACGATCAAATAATCAAAAAGAAAAAAGACCACAGTTACAGGATATTTAAAAAAGTAACCCGATTTGCCCAAAACGCTCCGTACGCCAACGAATTTTCTGATGGCTGTAAACCTATAATGGTTTGGTGCAGCAATGATTATTTAGGAATGACGTCTCACCCGACAGTAAAATATGCTATCATGTATTTATTGTTTATTCGCACCACTTTTTAGTTGAATGCGTTTTTGTTTATACATTTTATTTAATTTAATGTATTCAGTGATGCGGTAGAAAAGTTTGGGTCTGGAAGTGGCGGAACACGAAATATATCTGGAAATACGCCGTTTCATGAAGAACTGGAAAGAGAATTAGCGTCTCTCCACCAAAAAGAATCTGCGTTGTTGTTTACTTCGTGCTTTGTTGCAAACGATTCCACTTTATTTACTTTGGCCAAAACACTCCCAAGTAATTGCTTTTAAGTATTAATTCTAAGATAATTGTATAATATTAAGTAACATACAAAATTATAATGCGCCATAAAAATGAGGATTATTATAATGGAATAAAAGCGTGAACAATAATCAGGTATTAGTCTACTCTAAATTAATAAACTCTGAAGTAAAGGCACAGTAAATACTCAAGAAACTTAAAACTTGTATTTCTATAAATACTTTATCAGAGCTTAATAACGTTAGTGAAAAATAGAATAATTTTTAACTTAACTTTGAAGTCACATAAGAATATATTTTTAAGCTTTCTTTATTAATTCAAAACGTTTCCTCGTAATAAAATACTATAATAAATATTGTAAGATAATAAAATCAATTATAGCTATAGAAATAAACCTTGATTATGTTAACTATTAACTATAATAATGAATATGAGTTTATCAAATAACTTTCCTTATTAGTCTATTTATTACAAGTCAATAGCGTTATAGTTGGCATATTACATATTTTCAAGGCTGACTTTTGCTATCGGCGGCATACTATTTAAAATTTAGCTTAAAATCCATAAATTGATCACTAATGCGGATTACTTTATTAATATAAAACCACTTTTCTGTATTAAGGCCCGAACGAAAAATACATTATATATTTATTAAGCAATATTAAGCTTATATTAAACAATCTTTTAGTAAAATAAGAAGTTAAGTATTTAAGTTAAATAAAACCATACTATGCAAATAATTGAAGCAATCAAAAGAAATTTGAACAAATGTTAATTTAATACAAGATTAAAAAATTTTCCAATAAATTTAAGCAATAGATAAAAACGGTACTTTTAATAACTAAGTTTGAAGAATACGGTAGTTATATATAGTAAAGTTGCTTTTAATATTTAGTTATTTATTTTTGATTCAAGTAAAAATATGTATGAAATAATTAAAATAATGATAAATTAAAAAATGTTGTTTAGACTGTCATATATTTTCTGATGCTGGTAATCACGCATCGATGATACAAGGCATACGTAACAGTGGAGTGCGAAAACATATATTTCGCACTTGCGATGTCCAACACTTAGAGTCACAGTTGAAATCGGTTGATATCTCTGACCCTAAAATTGTGGCGTTCGAAACTGTACATTCAATGTCAGGTTAGATAAAAAATAATCAACAAAATTAATGCTAAGTTTAATGTTGGATTAGGTGCTATAAGTCCTATTAAAGAATTGTGTGAAACAGCACACCGTTACGGAGCGATCACTTTTGTGGATGAAGTGCATGCCGTAGGCTTGTATGGACAACACGGCGCTGGTGTTGCGGAAAGGGATGGCTTATTAGACCAAATTGATATCGTTTCTGGAACGTTAGGTATAGCATCAAACTATACGGTACTTTAACTAAATTTTGTGTGTAATTGTTACTAACAGGTAAAGCATTTGGAAATATTGGAGGCTATATTGCCAGCAGTAATACTTTAGTAGATATGATCCGTAGTTATGCGGCAGGTTTTATATTCACCACATCATTGCCTCCGACTGTGCTTAAAGGAGCGCTCGCATCCGTCAAGGTTTGTGTTTCAAAAATCGAAAATATATTAATTTATGTTAATTCTTAATGCACTTTTCAAATAATTATCATAGATCTTAAAAGGTCGAGAAGGTCAACAATTGAGAGAAAAACACCAGGAAAATGTGGCTTATATGAAAGCAGCATTAAGTGAGGCGGGATTACCGCAAATGGATAGCGCCAGTCATATCATTCCGATTCACATCGGAAATCCTTGGATGTGCACAATGGTCTGCAATGAAATGCTAACAAAATTTGGTCATTACGTTCAAGCAATCAATTACCCGACGGTTGCAAAAGGAGAGGAACGCCTTCGCATCGCTCCAACACCTTTTCATACTAAACAAATGATCGACCAATTTGTGAATGATTTGCTACAAACCTGGAAAGAAATAGGTCTACCGTTGCACAAAGATTTATGCAAAACAAAAAATTGTCACTTTTGCAATCAGCCGTTGAGTATGGACTACGAAACACTGCCATGTGGTGCGAGATCCGACTGCCCTCAACTGGCAGTCAAACAATAAACCAAATATATATTCAATACAATTAAATTTTTATAAATATAATAAATATTAATAAATAAATATAATAATAATATAATTTTTTAATTAAAATTTAATTATAAATGTTGTTATAAATTCTCAAAGCGGTCATCATTCTAAACAGCTCTTATATTAAAGGATTTCCATTTAGAAATCATTAAATGAGTTTTTATAATTAAAATTGTAGACATGATTATGAAAAAATGTTAAATTTACCTAAATTTAAATAAATTACCAAAGCTCTCCATCTTTTTCTTTAGCAGGCACTTCTATAACTCTTGGTTTATCAATGATTCTTGCAGTTCTATTTCCTTTCTCTACGATACCGATAATCCAAGCCTGATATCCTTCTTGTTTTTCAATATCTTTACAATAAGCTGCTGCCTGTTCTCGTGGTAGACATATTAGCAAACCACCTATCGTTCAATTTTAAATATTAGTAAAAATATTATTGTTAATATTATAATCGTTATTAACCAGAAGTTTCAGGGGAATGTCCTTGTAATAATTGGAACATATTTCCGCACGCTTTAGCAACGGCTGCCATTTTAGCGATTACTGGGAGATTATGTATAACAAAAGACACTTCATTTTTTTGAACTCTGGCCAGATTTTGAGCGTGACCGAGCAAACCGAAACCTGTCACATCGGTAGCGCCGTGAGCGTTGTACTTATGCATTAAACGTGATGCTGAAATCATATTCAATTTATGCTCAATTATATTAATAAGTCTATTACAGCGATAACATACCAGTCCTATTTAAACGGCTCATACTATCCATTGATCTCAGATAAGCTTTCTTCACATCGTCCTCAGTTACCACTAATTTGATACGATTCCATCTGTCAGGCTGTTCCAGCCATTGGCACGCAATCACTGAAACCTGAGTTCCTAATGGTTTTGTTAGTACCAATACATCACCAACTACTGCATTATCAGGGCTAATAATGTTACATGATTTGGTAAAAATTAGTTTAAAAATGGACAATTTTATATGTTATTATTTGATAACAAGAGAAATATATAATTGATTTTAACAATTGGTATTATAAAGAATTCTTGTTCCTTTAGTGAAATACTAAAACTTTAGAATATATGGTAACGTTTTGAAACTTACACAATATATTCATTTGGTTGGCAAACACTTGTGGCAACGCCTCCAATCGTAAGCCACGGATTTTGAACAGTTTGTCCGCCAGTGACTTGTGTGCCACTTTCATACGCGCAATCCTGTAAATATTCCATGATTAAGCGTTAATCAATGATTTAAGGTTTGCAAACCCGAAATCCTTTAGTAATAATTGGTATAACAATATCACGCTCTTTATCGGTCATTTTTTGACTAACAGCTAAAATCATTAACATATTATCGCATTCTGTGACACCCATTGCATATAAATCACTTAAGACATTAGCGCACGCTATTTTGCCCATAATGTATGGGTCTTCGACTAATGGATAAAAAAAATCTACAGTTTGGATGAGAACGAGTCCTCCGTGTCGTATCGGTATTACACTGCAGTCCATACCAATGCCTTAAATAAATAAAAAAATGTAAGTATTGTCGTAAAAATAAATGATAGTGATATAAGTGCAATTTTAACCGATCTTCGGAAGACCCATTTGTTGATGAAAGTAATGCGATTCGTGACTATTTCCGTGTTGATTGTGGTTTCCGTTGTCACCCAATAACCCGGAACCGAGTCCCTCTAAAAGCTTGCGAAGAAGCTCTTGAGGGACTTTACACCCTCATCCTCGAAGTTCCGAGTATTTGGTTAAACGGAAACCTGCGTCCAAGTCGTACTCTAATGGATCAAACGGTTTGTGTATCGATATTGTCGGACAACTGGCAGATGACACCTCCAACTCTACCGCTTGAAGCGCAGCTGCGTTCGATATTTGTCCAGAATTATCCATTTAATTATGCATTGCTAACACTTTAATTGACACTTAAACACTAACTTATCATTACTTGTACTAATAGTTATTTTAAAGTTTTTATTTCGCTTCAAAATGGCGTACAAAAGTGGGAGGAGTTTAGACGGAGTTTATCTGTTTTATTTATCATTTCACGTATTATTGCATTAAATCAATTTATTTGAACACTTATTTTCAAAACTCGTATCAAAAGTTAAGGGTTAAAAAATTATTGGAAAAAAATTGACATTACTTTGTTGTTGTGATGTATGTAAACAAATATATGATGCGGTATAGTATGTCACGGATTGGCAGTAATTATATTCAAAATGAGCCAATCATTTCGCACGTGTTTAGTGTTTATAAAGTTTTTGGTTGCTATGGTGAGGCAGTCATACAACTATCACTATGAATGACATCCGTGTCCGTATGGATGAATGGCTAATGCCAATACAGTTATGTGTTTGAGCGATAGTTGCAGCGATTGTAGCGACAACTGACGTTTTTGTTGCTCAGTGATGGCACTCATTTTCTCAATCAGTCTAACAGTTCATCGCATTCATAGGTATGTTTATGGTGTTACTTGTTTTTATTTAATTTAACCTAATATTTGATTGTATTGATGGTCGTAAATATTGTTAGTATAGTTGATTGAGTGTGATATCGGGTTTGAATGTTACGGGCTTTGATGAGCGCAGTCTCAAAATGGCATGTGGTCTCTGTCATGACTGGGCCTGTCTGTCATGCTCTCCAGTTAAGACAGAATTAAAGGCGTCACAGCTAATACTACTATTACTAATAGACACAATTTGTCTCCAAATAGAGATAACTAGTAAATAAAGCAATGCTAGCGAACAATTGTCTATTAATTGCGAATTCTAGTGAGACATAAGACATGTCTATGTTGTCTATGTTGCGATTCTGTGCGAACCAAAACGCACTCAACATTCGTTCACTCATTCACTGTACCACACATACCATCATTGCATCAATACAACACTCGCTCTCTTTCTCTCTCTCCCTCTCCCTTCCTTACTCACTAACACACTCATCCCTTACCAGTTCGTCTGTCTCTGTCTCTCTCTCTCTCACCCAACGCACCATAACATAACATTTCATTTCATCCCAAACTATAAACCATTATTTTATGATATGATGCATATTTAAATGATATATAGGGCTTTGCTATTATGTAATCTCGACCATTGCCTCCATTATTGATGAGTATTTTCCTCCCTTAAACCAATGTATTTATTTTAGTATCAATTTATTATTAAATGTATTTATCCCTATAATTAGGAAAATTTATTTTTAAATTTGCTATGCATATTCTACAATCTATTGATTTATTTTGAATTTTAAAAGCAAATTACCAAAAAATCAATAATGAATGAACATTCTGTTGAACTTTTTTCTAACAAAGAAAATAATGCGATAAAACAAAACATTGTACATCTAACTTGAATTAAAATCTTTAAATTGAAATACTAATACAGTATAAATGGTAAAACCAAAGTGAACTGTTTCTATGCCTATATATGGTAATTATCCCTATATTTATATAATACATGGCACTAAATTAAAAATTGAAAACATTCGGCAATAGAGTTTCGCTTCAATTAGAGGTGATGTTTAAATAATAAATAGAGTCTATTATTTGTGAATTTAAAAACCAATCCGTCTATAAACCGGAAATGATGCGTGAAAATCTAGATTTAATTTGTTTTCTTTATTTTTAAAAGTTTTCGAAAAATTTGAGAAATCATTAAACTTATTAGAAGTGGCCATAAATCGATTAAAAGAGACTGAAAAGCATTTGCCAAATGCATGAAAATTCAGATATCAGACATGTGCTAAAAAAAGTTTCTGATCGTTGAATACCTAATAAAAGTAATGGTAATGATCGATAAAATTTTTATAAATTGTAATCACAATTGTTTTGGTAATTAATAATTGCTAACAAAATAGTTTTTAACATAGGTTTATGGTGTTAGTACGACAACACTGTTAATGAAACCTAAAGAGGAGGCGATGAATCATTCTGATGGAGGCGATGTCGATGATCTCAGTGATGACCCGTCATCGCCCGAAAGTGCGTCCTTCGATGACGGCGATCTGCTCTCTGGTGAGCACGACGACGTCACCGCACAATTGGCAGCTGCTGGTAGTGTTATACTGTTTACTGTTATGTTGTTATGTACACATGTTGCTAATCTGTTTGGTGTTTCAGGTCCGATCGGAGTGGCGGCCGCTGCAGCCATCAACACCGCTAAGAAGCGTAAAAGACCGCATTCGTTTGAAACTAATCCATCGATTCGAAAGAGACAACAAACTAGATTACTTAGGTTTCATTATTAGGTTTTGACAATTTAATATATTGATTGTTATTATTTTAAATCAAAAACAGAAAATTAAAAGCTACTATTGATGAGTACACAACACGCGTTGGTCAACAGGCAGTTGTCTTAATAGTCACACCAGGAAAACCTCAAAATAACTTCAAAGTTTTTGGTGCGCGGCCTTTAGAGAATGTGGTGAGTTTGCTATATTAACTTTAATTATTTACTATATTTATTCATAACAATCTGTTATGTTGTTTACTTTATCTATAATTCATTAGTTATTCGTAAAAATGTGTGACTTTGTATTTGAATTGATTTAATAATTCAATTGAATCGAATTGATATCATATTATGTTTAAAATTACCTACCATTCTATAATATTCCAATGGTGGAACAATTTTACCGCATGAGTAACCTTTATTGCTATATATAAATAGCTTTTATATAATCTTCAAATATGAGTATTTAGTGAAATTTAAAACCGAATACTTTTGCCTTAAAATAATAAACAAATTCAGTTTGCATTTTTAGTATTCAGCATAATATTGCGTTTATTTTTTGATGTAACTGTTTTTATTAGTTTTCTAAAATTTAATCGAAATTTTTCAATTTGTTAAAATAACTATAAACGATTAGAATGCCAGGAATGTTAAGAGTTAACCGGAACTTTACCACATTATCGAGCAGTTAAATAAAGTAATATAAGTCATTCGTATTAGTTTTTGTTTTTTATTTTTTGATTGTCTCAATATTTAAACTTAAATGTTCATTAAAGCTGCGTTTATTTTTAAAACATTATTTCACCATTTATTGATAAATTATTACATTAATGTTGTGAATGTTTTGTATGGATTTATAAATAATATGGTGAAATTGTGGATTAAGAATTATAATCACAACTTTTATAATAAATTTGAAATCCAATCGAAAAATCAAAAATAGATTTTTAAGATATTTGCAAATTCAATTCAAGAATCTTTTTAAAAATCCTTTTAACCTATTGTTGATCTTTTATGGATAATTTTACTTTAAATTTTAAATAAATAATTTCAACAGTACACAGATGCAATAAAAAACATTCAAAAAATTGTTGTTACATTAATTATACGTTAATATAAATCTATATATTAATAAGATTGACTGTACACATGCATTGTTGCATTGAACAGGTGCGTCATTGTCGAACACTTATAATGCAAGAACTGGAGACAGCACTTGCACAACAAGCTCCACCTCAAGTAAAAGAAGATCCATCTTTACATGAGTTGCCTCCTCTAGTCGTTGACGGTATTCCCACTCCAGTGGAGAAGATGACTCAGGCTCAGCTCAGAGCATTCATTCCGTTGATGCTCAAGTATTCAACTGGAAGAGGAAAACCTGGTTGGGGTAAAGAGTCGACGAGACCCGCCTGGTGGCCAAAAGATCTTCCGTGGGCTAACGTTAGGAGTGATGCCAGAACTGAAGAGGACAAACAAAAAGTAATTCAATTTATTAATTTATACAATTATTATAACTTATAGCAACTATTTATTTAAAATAGGTTTCATGGACTCACGCATTGCGACAAATAGTTATTAATTGTTACAAATTTCACGGACGTGAAGATTTATTGCCAACGTTTAGTGATGACGACGATAAAACAAATTTAGGTCAAACCAAAGAGAAGGTGAAAAGTCGAGGCAGTCATTCTAGCATCAATGTAACAGCAAATTCTAATGTGGCCACTGTTTCTACTTTATCTGCTGATACTACTGCTACCCTTGCAGCGGCTGCCCAGGGGGTCAGTGTATGTCTTATAATGTCCGAACCATTTAACCCACAAAATTACATTGAATTGTATTTACGTAAAACCGCACGGATATTCACCAGTTATAGTATTGTTTTGCAATTTCAATATTATTATTTTGACCTTTATTCTAGTTAATGCTTTATTTTGAAATATTGTTTTTATTTTGACTAATTTGATTTGATTTGATTTGATTTGATTTGATGCTATTTTGATTTGCTTTTGCATTTTGTTATTGATGTTAAAACCATTATTTGATTTATTATTTGTATATAAATACTAAACTGCATTTCGAATCGATAGACTCTTTACGCGCAGCCAATAACGCATTACGCGCCAACAATGGTGCAAACAATTAATAATCCGGACGGTACTGTTTCTATCATTCATATGGACCCTAATAGCGCTGTGGTCACATTGCCAGATGGAACGCAAGCGCAAGTTCGAGCAGTTAGCGCTCTAAGGGTATAATTGTATAGTAATTTTTGTATTATTTATAGCTATCTATAATGCAGATACAAAGTGGAAATGAAGCGACACAAGCTGTACAAACTTTAGCGGAGATCGCAACCGGACAGGATTCAGACAGAGTCACTCAAATCGGTACTGTCAACGTCGATATGGGAGGCGATGGAACGCAAACCGTTTCGCTCGCTGAAGCAACTATTAGTCCTGACGGCCAAATTATTCTGACGGGAGAGGATGGCACTCAAAGCAGTAAGTTTTAGTTTTATGTAGTGTTGTATTTTCTTTTAATTTACAAATTTATTTTTCTTTTTCTTCTGGAAAATTTTTTATTTTTTGTTCTTTTTCTTTTGCTTCCCATTGATATTTACCTAAAATTATATTTTACTTTAATCTTTTTCTTCTTTTTCAATTTTTCTTTTAGTTTTTTCGTAAATTTTTAATTTTTCTTTTGTCTTTTGCAACAACACTAGTTTTAAGTGTATTATTTGCTTACAATTTTGGTTATTTGTTAGCTTTTCCTGTGTCTGGTATGGTGACTATTCCAGTATCGATGTATCAAACAGTGGTAACAAATATACAGAATCTGACAGAAGCAGGACTACCTCTAACGATGAGTGCGATCACAGCGGCGGCACACGTGACAGAAGTGACGAGTGAGGATCAATGCAACGACGCGAGCACCACCACAGCCAACGAAATGCAAGACGTGAAGACTGTCCTTAATGGTACTCAGACCTCAATTACAGTATCCGAAGAAGAAAGTTAAAAGTTGTGGCGCTTTATATAGAAGTATTGACAATAAAAATATGTATATTTAAAGAATGGCCACATTATCTCATGTACAGATTCTATGTCGAGATAGTCTCAATATTGTGGTATCATATTTAGGTAATTTATCGCAATTAATGTTTGTGTAATTATTAGAGTCATGAGTCATGCTTAGCAATTGTTAACCAATAGTAAGTGTTTTTACCATTCAATGTTAATTTCATTTCAAAATAACTTAAATTATGTGCTGTTAAAAAGCCATTTTTTGTACTCTTATGTACTTAACGAAAAGGAATCGCGCGATAAAACGCACCAAAATTATTAATTCATTGATTCATTTTTTTAGTTCTACATTATATTGTATAGTGATATCAAAGCTTTTATGTTTTTTGCAATAAATGTGAATTGCATGTTCTATATATA
This sequence comes from Steganacarus magnus, assembly GCA_034698365.1. Lineage (NCBI taxonomy): Eukaryota > Metazoa > Arthropoda > Arachnida > Sarcoptiformes > Steganacaridae > Steganacarus > Steganacarus magnus. Next base: position 29,345 of record JAQIVF010000163.1, read on the forward strand.
TAAATATTGTATATTTACTATTCTTTTTCGGGATATTTTATTTAAAGTTCGTACCATACGATTAAATTTGAGATTTGTTTATTAATAGAATCACTTCGTTAATTAATTAAATTATTTCAAATACTTTTTATTAGTTTTTAAATGTCAAAAACCAAACTCGATATTTCTTATTATTTGTAATTTAGTTTATGACAATTAATTGTTTGCCAAACCTTTCTCTACATTATAACTGAACGTTATGTTGTAATAATTGTAAATTTCGATTGTAACCACTTTTCAAATATCATAACTCGGCATTCATTTGCTGCTTATTGTTTGATTCATACTTTTGTCAATAATTATGTTCATGATTAACTTAAATTTGCATCAATTAATATGTTAAATAAAGTTTAATTATACAATTCAGTTGAAGTATCATACTTTTCTGTTGATATTCTTTTAGCGTATTACCCCACATAACTCGCGATCGCGAGTTAAGTGAAATCAGTAAATTTTCAGCTTACTCGCGAATTGAAAGAATTTTACTAAATTTTACTAATTTTAGTAAAAATTAAAATTATGTTAATTAAATGAGTACGAATTAAAAAGAAACGATTAATTTTAAGTAACTTATTCTCCAAATTTTTTAAAAATTAGTGTTAATTCCAAAATAAGATTTTATTGGTTTTTTATTAAAATTGCTAAAAAATCGTAAAAATTTTAGTTAAAATGTTTTGTTTTTATGACTTTGAATATATATTTTTAATACACTAAAATAGTAGTCATGACTAGAGACCTGAATTTTGTTTGGATTTTGGAACAAAAAATCCTACATTTTGCATATATTTTGGATTTATTTTGCACTTATTTTGGACTCTAAATTTCTATAAATATTATTTTCGGTATATTTTACAATAAAATCATTTAATAAATTAGGTAAACTTGCAATAAATAGCTTATGATATTGAAATCAAAGAAATAAATTCATTATTCTTTTATTCTGATTAAATTTGCTGATTTTAAAGGTCTGAACTGTAAGGTTATATTTTGAATAATGTCTACTATTTCAATGACTTCAAAATATATACTCAGAAATTCATAAAAATTAAGTATATTTTAACTATAATTCGTTTTTATTCGGCTATTTAATAAAAAACCAATAAAATCCTAAAATTTTTCAAATTTTGGGATTTAACACTAAATTTTGAATAATTTGGAAAATAATAGTTAAAATTAATCCTTATTTTTTAATTCGTGCTCTTATTTAACTCTGTGCTTGATATGAGTTCAAAATAAAAACTTGGATTTCTAAAATTTTGAGGTCTCTGATCATGACTTTACAGTTCGGACCTTTAAATTCAATAAATTTTAATCAAAATGTAAGACAAAAATGAATTTATTTTTTGATCTCACTATTATAAGCAAATTTTTGTAAGTTAATCTAATTTATTAAACAATTTTATTTCTAGAATTTATCGAAAATAAAAATTTATTTTAGATTTATTTCTCAAAATTTTTGCAAAGTAATTCTAAAATATGTGTAAAATCCTGGAGTTTTTTTTATTCCAAAATGCTAACAAAATTCAAATACTTTTATTACAAATTTTGAGGTCTCTATTAATTAGATTCACTAAATTATACCGTAAACTTTGTATTAAACTTTCACAAAAGTGAAGCAATTCTTGGGTGACTAAATTTTTACTTACTTTTGATGAATTGAAAGCGAAATACGAAACAAAAATATTGAAAAAACTGTATACACGTGAATGAAAAAATTTATAAGTGACTGAAAGTCAAATCAAATAAATTATTTAAATATGAACACAAGTTTTTGTAGAAAACCTTTAAATTCATTTAATATTAGATTAAAGTAGATATGGTATAGTAATGAGTAAAATTAGTTATAAGTTATAACCATTGGTTTATTGTTTGGATTAATTGGTTTGTTATATTATATAACATATATTAGTGATTTAGTTTTGCTTAATTTTTAAAAACGATCGTATCGGTCATAATATCTAACTTCGTATTAAACTTTTTAGATATTTAGATGTAATTTTCATAATTATGATGTTTTGGTCACAATGCTTACTTCGTTCGTTCCTCTAATACACTAATTTAATTTTTAATCATATATATCAGATAATAAAAATACCGAAAACCGTTTAATAGTGGTATAATTCCATTTTTGTCAGGGTTTATAGTAAATTACCGCCAAAAGTGGCATTATTGCACTTTCCATACAAAAGTGGCATTATTCCATTTTCCATACAAAAGTGGCATTATTGCACTTTCCATACAAAAGTGGCATTATTGCACTTTCCATACAAAAGTGGCATT
>JAQIVF010000164.1:0-31472 GCA_034698365.1 Steganacarus magnus
CTCGGACCTGGACTTCAAAAGACTCGAGTCCGAGTCCAGGTCCGAGTCTAGAGGTTAACTTTCTGCCATCTATAGATTTGACATATTGTACGTGCGTCTGTGTTTACGTACGTGTGTTTTTCCAGTGGATAGTAAACCGAAGTAGAATCATATAATTCTGAAGTTTAAATTTTGTAAATACTTAAAAAAATCGGAACTCTCAACGAATGTTCATTCTTGTTTTCTCCTCATTTTGCCCTCTAATTTATATGATACAAGCATTGCACACACACTCACGCCTATATTTCATTTTAAATTATCGTAGTACACGATACTCTGTGCGCGCTTATAAGCTTTTATCAATGAAGCAGATAATAAAAATTTAAATTTTTAAATGATTTTCCGTATTGATTCATTCACTCAAGTTTCTCGTTCGCCGTTTTTTTATAGCCTATAAAATCTTATTTTACAAGTAATTTTTTTTTCATCGACACGACGCGCGCGGAGAGCAGAGCAGAGCAGAGCCTAAAATTGAATTTCTCTGTTGCGGTACACAACACAACACACACTCTCTTCCACTATAACTTTATTTTTATATATATTACTTTATATTAACACTACTACTACTAAGTTACTACTACTACTGACTCACAATTGTATTCCATTAAAAATGCTTCCAAAAAATCCAATCATTCCCAAAAACTCGACAATGCTATAACACTTAACAATATACTCTTCAGCCACATTGGAGATGCCATAAAGCGCTGCGCCTAACATGCACAGCATATCTCCGAGAAATCTGTTTTTCGCTGCCAAAGGAAGAGAGAAAGAGTGAGAGAGAGAGAGAGAGAGAGAGAGGAAAGAGAAGAAAAAAGATTACCATTTTTTTTTTCACAGAACACACTACTACTGGCAAATTCAATTATGATAGCAAAAATCAATACCTTGCGAATCAATTATAACATCTTCGATGTCAGACCACACCAGACATCCCACACCGATTAAGGCAACGCACGATCCGAGTATATGAAATAATCCGTAGCGCACTCTGATAAATATCCACGACAGCGTCAACACTATCGGTATTGTCAGACAGTCGAGGAGCTGTTAGTTAGTAATTCTTATAGTTTTGGATATTTATTGCTTTGTTTTCTTTTATTGAGCTTAAACTTAAAATTAATGTTTAGTATTATTTTTTTGTTTTGTTCTCTCTCTTATATGGTTATAATAGGAAAAGAGAAACTCTTTTATTTCATAAATAAATTGCAGACGCTTTTTTTCTATGACTACTATAGTGAACAATATTAGACAATAAAATAATAGTATCATAAAAAAAGAAAGTCTTATCAAATCAAATTAAATGTAGAAAATCCGAGATTGTTTTTTTTTCCAGTTGGCTATTAATTTAAAAATTGTTTAATGTTGCGCGTATTATACTACCAGTTTTTCTAACTATAATTCCTAACCCATTGCCTATAATTTAATTCAATTTTAGTTTAAATAATTTCTGCTGAATTTTCTTTTCGAAAAAAGTGATTCTAGTTTTGATATTATATTGTTTCTCTCTCTCTCTCTCTTCTCTTTTTGTTATCTAAAATTAATGATTATTGACACGAACCCACATATGAAGCTTTAGATAAAGCCTTAGCTTTATATTATGGTTGACTTTTTTTCATGAGAGACGACTTTCTAACATATTTTGATAGTATAGTTAATTGAATAGATTCTTAACTTGAAGTTGGAAAAAGTGTGTTTAAATCTTTTATTATAGTATGTATTATTATTTTCTGTCAAATAACTTTTACTTAAAAAAACATGCAACGAAGAAAGAAGTGTAACCTGAAAATTAGATTAGAATTTTTCAAAATAGGTTAGTAAAACTTTCTTCATTTAAAAAACCAAAAACAATGCAGCCGTCACTGATTATTATCGATTAGCTATCAACTAATTAATGGACATTCTATTTGAAAGCGAAGTTTTCTTTGATATACTGTTGTACTGTATGTTACGCACACTGCACTGCACTGAACAGTATATAGCTTTATGTGTGTAAATTTACGAATGCGTGCTAAAAGAACTGAATCATATTGTTTGCGCTCCTAAACTGACAATAACTGTCACCGAATAGAATATCCGCATCGCTTTAGAGCTCAATTTGATGTCACTTCAACTGTTTATTATAAATTTTGATAATAAATATTTATCAGTTCATCGGTGTGTGTGTGTGTGTGTTCTAAAACAGAATTTGTATTCATTATTCTATTATTATTGACACCTTAGGGTTATCTAAACAATTTTCAAGTGTGCCACCGCTTACACACACCGTACTGTACTGTAAGCCATTGAACACACCATATTCTTTTCGGAAGAAAAACGAATAAAATAATTCAATCTATGAAAGAGCGTATTAGTATTACTTATCTTACGTTTAGTGAGTGCACTTAAATTATCGCTCATCTCTAGTGTTAAGTGTATGTTTAATTTTTGTTTTTTATAATTAAGCGCTCCGTTTTTTTTCAAGCTTCAACATTAAAATGAAAGTCTGTCTAATTTTATGCTACGCTACCATTTAGCTAAAAAGGTTTCAAATTACCTGCTGTTCTCGATTAATAAGCGCAAGCTTGCATAAGGCGCACACATTAGAAAAATAATTCGATATATATATATATAAGGCACATAAAAAGTATTTATAAAATATTAGCTCTAAATATCTAAATTAGAATAGTATAATTCAACAACTACTGCGGATTTGTTTGCAAATAATGACCATTTAAACGCATCATTTCCTATTGTCGACATTTTTAATTTTTAAACTGATAGAGAATTGAAAACTGAACTGTGTTTAGATTAATGTTGAATTAATAGATTAAATTTTTTCGGCTTCATATTAGATGCAGCCGATAGATACGGTGCGCACTCGATTCTCTTTATTGTAATTATTTTTATATAATACGCGCCACGAGCCGAGAAAAAAAGGTAATTTGTCTTACTTATAGAATAGTCGTTGAACTCGTATCTTAAAAATCTGAGTCTTAAACTATTTTAATGAAAATTTTTAGAATAAGTTTAAAATTAATGTTTCAGAAAATGAAAAGTTATATTAACTATAATAAACATCAGCAAATTTTATGCGATACTATTATTATTGCTAAAACTAATTTGCATTAAAACTTCATGCGGCACTGATTGCGGAACACAAACAAACCACAAAATTCATTTTTTATTGTTAGTGTCCATAGCAACTGTATGCTCACTTTTAACGCACTAATATTTGACAGTTAGTCATAAGTTAATAATACTAATAATTTTAAATATTTAGGTTATATTAAATTTTTAATCTGTATATTACTTCTAAAAAGATATCAAAAAAAATATAATTAATTTTAATTAATATGTATTTAACTGTATATTTAGTGTTCGATTAATCAAAAAAACTGTTTGCGGCGCAATAACAGGATACTTACTTGAATACTAGTTAGTGTTGTGAATTGAAACGCCTTCACCAATAAATAATTAGCCTCGACATCGACCAGCGATAACAATATATACTTCCAACCGCGCACTTTCATGACGTGCAGTATTCCCTTATTTCGCGGTTTACACGCTAACCATGTCGTAAATATCAGGCACAACAAGCAATACGTTAAAAAACTTTGCGCTTATTATAATAAATAATAATAACAATAACAATAAATAATTAATGTTTCTTTTCGGAAATACTCTGGCAATAAAAAAGAAGTTTGAGAGTTTGAGCATGTCTTACCTGTTGGAACGTGCATACTGTATATGTTTTGCACATATTGACTGCTAATGCCAGTTGTGGTGATTAGAAACGATAAAAATTGACCCAACAATAAAGTTTTCCATAGATTGCTAGTCAGTCAGAGAAGAAGAAAAAAAAACACATTATAAATATTTTAAGCGATATTTTTCAGCAAAACAGTTTTTAATATCTATCATACAAATAAATAATCGATAAGTTTTTTTAGAAGAAAAAAAGTTTTTAAAAGCTTGATAATAATAATTTTATGTCAAGTGAAAAAGAGTTGATTGAAAATAATATTTTGATTAATTTATGGACTGATTTTCGTACAAAAGAAAAAATTCATAAATGATTTTGATTCATTCGAAAGTTTTTTTCTCCCGATAATAGCAATTTTTTTTCTCTGGAGCAGGCGATCAATAGCGCGAATTAAGTTTCCTATTGATACTAAAACTAGATTGTTATGATTGACTGATGCGTTTCTCGTCGGCAGAAAATGGATTCACTGTGCGCGCGATGCCATTGCCAGTTATGGTAGTTGTGTTGTGTTGTATTGTGTTGTGTGGCTCTCGCTCTCACAACCTTTTGACTAAAATCTAATAGTCGAGATAATGAAATGGATGTTTTATGTATGAATGCGAAACGATAAACTTTTTCCATTAAGAGCAACTCGAGGAGAATATCTGTTTATCATCTCGTTTTTTTTTCTTCGGCAAGCCGTTATATCTCGCCATAACTAAGAATTATTTTACGAGTGCTGAGCACACACAAAACAAACCTATTGTCTTATTAATCTTATAGGTAATAATGGCAAAGCAGATCCGAGCAGAGCATAAACGAAGTTTTTTATACAAACTCGAAGCGTAAACGTAAACAGCTTTTGTACACATATGCTCAACAAAGCATAGGCTAAACATCGCGAATAATATTCCGAGATTAATTTTACTTGGAATTACAATAATTGGTAATTAAAATAATTAAAATTCGCAAAATTTTCGATATTTTAATTAAAATCTCAAGTTTAAAAATAAACTAAAAAATCATTTGAAATAAGAGTTCGAACTGCAAGCGACATAAATTTTTCGTAATAAAGCTCAAAGCTCGCGACATTCGAGCGCATTGCCATCATTGGTTATATGTGACCATAAATACTAATCAAATTGTTTTTTCAATTAATTTTTTTTCTCCAATTTCTAACTATAAGATTATGTTCAACTAAATTGAATCACATATATACTATACTGCCTCAACGTTTACGGAGAGCAATGCTAAACAAGTAGTGTCGCATACAATTTATCTGATTTACGATATTACGTGTGTCGTAAACTATATATATATATATATAACGTACACACAATTTAGAATTTATTATATTACGCTTATTTTCGTTTTCAATTTAAACGCGTCAATTTTTTTTGAGATACTGTACCACTAATTTGAAATTATGTTATGTTGTATTTTGGTGATAAAGAAGATTTTTTATCGATTAAATATATTATTTAAGAGCTAAAATTAAATTCTGGAAATTACGCTCTAATCTATGTTTATTGGCTCAATATTGGAAGAAAAGGAGGATAATATTTGAACATAACATTGTGAATTAAATTTTTGGAAAATAATAGAGTTGGGTGAAGAAATATTCATGTCTTAGAGGACGCAGTGTTTTTTTTTCTTAATGATAGTTGAATTTTGTGTTCAGGTTTTCACAGATACACGATTTAAACAACTATTTTCATGTAATCTTAAATGTTAGGCGTAAATAAATGTATATAAAAAAATTATCAAATTAACAAAAGTTAGTATTCTTTATACCCTAAAGTCAATGTCTTCTATTTTACATTTACAATTATATAGGAAAAAAGATCGAAAAATTAGTAGTTTTGTTTGGGAAACGCGTAATTAAAACATTCATTTAAACAAACATTAATTTAGTTGTTAGAAAGCTCATTGAAATCACAATAGTGTGTACAGATTGCGTGCAATTCTCAACTAAGCAAATACTGTATACAATTTTATTCTTATTGAATAATGCTTTAAATTCCACATCACAGTGGCATAAATAAAGCGAAATGTGTGTTCAAATTATAAAACTACCAGAGTTCTGGTAATCAAATACTCAATAACAATGTTTTTGATTGTCAATTAGTTAACCCAATAGAATAATGAATCGATTTGTAACAAAAATTTAATTAAAAAATTTTTAGATTTGCTTAATTATTGTTATAAACTTTTTCCAATTTTGTATTCCAATTTCATTTTGCAAGAATAATGCGTAAAATTGCAACAAAAAAAACAATTGATGTAAAGTTTATGTTTGGCTTCCGCGAGATTCACGAGTCAAAGTGTGGTTTAAATACTATATGTACTGCTAAAAGCTAAGCAAACATTTATCATTCATATTATTACTGTATTTATATTTAAATAGCTTAAGATTAAGTCTTAAGATATATTATTTATTAGAAATAAGATCTAATATTTGCGAAAAGCAATTTTCCGATCCTCGAGTCAGACGATTGATGTTTTCTGGAAACACTACACTGTCTGGCAATTTCAAAATAACTTTATATTGTGTTTGTGATTAATAATACATAGGATTTAAAAAGTTTTTTTGTTGCAATTTATTAAGTTTAAAAATCAAACTAACAATAACGGCGCGCATCATTAAAATTTTCTAATTTTATCCAACATATTATAAATTCTTGCATTAAATCGATTAATAGAGGAAAACTAACTGCGAGAGTGTTTGCAAATAATCAATAGTGCGATGCACACTGTAGTACTCATCGAACGGCAATTGAACGCAAAAATGCATAGCATTAACAGTGCATACATACACACACAACACACACATATATTACATACACGCTAATCATAGCGCGTACTCTTTCTATACAGCAAAATAGAACACACAAGCAGTTTATGCTTTGAGTGTAAAAGTTTTTTAATCTTTCTTCAATTATTTTTCTAATAAAAAGCAAAAAAAACACATTTTTTGACGCGAGAGTACACCGCTATCATTCACTATTTTTGACAATTAATTTAATTAAGTTTCGCTGAGACAGATAATAATAATAATAATAATTAGGCGCCAAATTAATTAATTATGATTCACTGACGACTACTTTCTATTAAAACGAGATATTAATCATAAATGAGTTATATATAAATACTAAATATTAAAAACGAAATAATAATCAATGGCATCAAACAACGCGAAAAAGCGGTACAATTTGCGAAGTGTGAGCAAACTGGAAGAAGCGATGTTTGGCCGAAAGTTTGAGCGACAAAGTTTCGACCGATTCGGCGACGACTTGTGTCAACTAATACTGAACCGGTTGTCGATTGAGGACAAACTGGCGTTGGAGTGCGTGTCGAAACAGTGGCGATCGTGTGTTTACCTACAACAGAGCCATTTGAGCGTCGAATACGACCGCGACATCTATTACGACAGCAATGATAGCTTCGTTCGCGGATTCGAGTCACTGGTGAAGAAGTGCGCGAATAATATTCAGACAATTTCGCTTCAGTTCGAGAAAATGTGTCGAACGATCGAAAAGAAATTACTGGTCATAATCGGCATTCATTGCCAGAATTTGGTGTCAATTAAGTGCACATTCGGTCACAATAATCGCGAGTATTCCTGCTATCAGTACGACTGGCAACAAATGCTACGACTGTTTCCCAATTTATTATCAGTGGGCAGTATATGTTTGAGTGATTTAGTGGACTCGCGCACCGATGGCGCGGTATTAGTGCCGAAATTGCGCGAAATTAAGCGTTTGGTAATCGACTATCGACTAGATTTTGTGGATCAGTTTGTTTCGCGTTACGAGCGCACACTGAGAGCGCTGAAACTGGATCTGAATGACCTGAACCGCGAGAGTATTGTCGAGAGCGAGTGTTTCGCCAATTTATTGAGGCTAACGAATCTCGAAACACTTGCCATCAAATACGAGTGCGATTCGATTGCAACGGAGTTCGTCGAACGCGTCAAACAAGTGAGCGTGAAATTAACCAAATTGCGTTCATTTGCGTTGGATATTCGCAGCGAGTGTTCGTCTGAGCGCCAAATTAATCAGTTATTCGATTCGTTGAGTCGTGTGAAACAGTTGCGAAGATTGGCGTTATCTTCGATTCTGAGCGCGAAAAGCGAGTTAACCGCAAACGCGCTGAAAAATTGTAAACTATTGACATATATTGATATCGATTTACCGATTAGTGACGCATTTTTCGCTGACATCGAACTACACTTGAGTCAATTAAAAGTGATTAAAGTGATAACAAGCGAAAGAATTTCGGATAAATCGCTGAACTATTTGGCGAAATTAAATCAGTTAAAAGTGTTCAGCATTATTAGCGTAAGCAACGCGTCGATCACTGACACCGGTATTTGCGGTCTAATCGAGAAGTGTTCGCAACTCGAAACGTTCGGATTCGATCCGATGCCGAGTATCACAATGAAAACTATCGACACGTTAGTCGAAGTGGCGAATCGCAGGCCAAAAATCGAGTTTTACCACTATTTTGTGTGCGAAAACACGGAAAACTCGAAACGCATTCTGAATCGAATTCGTCGCTCAACTTTCGCGCAAAATTTAATTATAATTGCGGATTATGGTGTTAAGTGTCATTAATTGTGATTCTCATTCTGCTTAAACAAATATTATTTATTTATTTATTCATTCATTTATTAATAATGGTTTGTTAGAAAATATCAATTTCTTCATATTTTCGAGCAATACTTTTGTTTCTCTCTGACCGCTATACTCATTAATTTTCATAATAGCGATCGGAAATTGTTTGCTCAGTTGATATCGGCATTTCATTGTTACGCCAGACGCGATAATTATTGTTTAATGCAAATATAAAACTGTACCGGTAATGGTAATGGTTATATGATTTATTTAATGTTGATTCGTTAATATGTTAAACGTTAAACAAAATGTTTTTATAAATTAAATTAATTATTAAAAATCTTGAAATAATTTTTTGTGAATAATAATGTCTATGTAATTTTTTTAAGTTAAATTAAGATCTGAGAAATTCTTAAGACTTTTGTTTTCGTAATTTAATTTTTTTTCTCAGACTCACTGAAACGTTTTCAAATTTATTCAAAAAGAATATGAATGAGAATATTATTTTAAGTTACTTTAACGGCCGCAAAAAATTTCTTTGACTAAAAAACGAGTCTTGTTTACCGACATTAGGTTTTTAATGAGTTACCAATATTAGCATTGCATTTTCAGTTTTTGAAGTTTTTTTATTACTAAAGTAGATTTATAGCTGCGATTCTATACCTTAACTCTACTCTCTAAGGACTCACTATTATTGATCGTATTTATTTTGACTGCAGTAAAGTCTAAATTCAATAATATTCACAACAAACTAATTATTCTGTTTGCTAAAAAAATTACTTGGAACACAGTGTATACTATACGGTAAATCGAGAGATGGAGATGAAAACCACAGGGTTTTTTTTGCTATAAGAAACGTGCAGTCTATTGACTGAGTCGAGTCGAGTCCTCCACAACTATATATAAATATAACGTTATATATATAACTAAGTTTAAAAAACAAAAATTTAAAAGCTAATAACAAGAGAGCGGAACAGACGTATGGCATGGCATATGGCATAATAAAACATTGATTGAAAAAAGTTTTCTTTATTGATGATACATACAACAATTTTTTTTGCTGAAAAGATTTTATCAATATTATAATACTCGAAAGCTGCGCCACAACAACGAGTAACATATGACACACTCGAATAGAAAATCCAAGATTTCGGTTGATCTGTTCGTGATATGTTCGCGTTTGATATGTGAAATATGACGACTAATTTGTATAATATTGCAGTCTTTTATATTATATATTTAGGATTAAAAAAGAATATAAAAACGAATTAAAAAATGCCATACAATGTATTATTAATTAGTAATTTTTTCTCTCAGTATTACGAGTTTTTGTTGGATTAAGAGCTTAACTGTTTGAGCATAAAAAATAAATAATATCACAGTCATATCTCTATAGTATATAACGTTAGGCATAACTCCTCATTTAAACATTTTGTAAGCTAATGATAGCTTACGTCGTGTGACTCTCTAAAAGATTATTGTTAGCCATTGTTCTTGCGATTTATCTTTTGAATAATAAATTGATTCACAGCTCGACACAAAAAAATAATATAATATCGAATTACAGCTGAAATCGAAACTCATACTCATACACACCATTTTTCGAGCAATAATTTTTTTTGAGTCCTATTTTCGCGAGCCATTATAATAAAATAACGATCAAATTATTGACTATGTGTCGCTTTAGTCAAACAAAACTTGAAGAACAAATAATGATATATGATATATGATTTATGATACTTTAGCGCACAGCGAAAACAAAAAGAGAGAGAAAGCGAGAGAGAGAAGCAAAAGTTTTTACGATATGTTATAACAAATTTTTCTTTGTGCCATGAATTGATAAAAAACGTATATACACAGCGAAAAATCTTGTTCTCCGATCTTTTCCATTAGTTTGATATCACATCCCTCAGTACAGCGAACGAGAGAGAGAGAAAGAAAAAATGAAAAAACTATCTGTGAATTATGGTTCGATACCGAATAGCGCGAAAAAAAGAATAGATTTTTTTTTCTCTCGCTATCTTTAATTGTGACAGAGTCAGCACATTTAACTCTAATGTCTGGCAATATATATTTTTGAAAGGTTTTTTTCAGCTTATCCATTGAGTCGCGCAAATCACGCACACACACAATAGACAATGAGAATTGAATTTATGTAAAACAAGTCGCCGAGAATCGATTTTTGTTTATTTAATAATCCTTTTGCGTCGCGAGAAATAAAAAAAATGTTTTCTTAAGCAAATAGACTTTTTTCGATTTCTTCTTCCCTCTAAATTCGGCGCATATATAAATACTGTATACGCATCGAAAAATACGCTAATAAGTTGGCTTATACGAGGAGATAAGAATTTACTTATGCTTGTTTAATGGTTATGCCACCTTATTTTTATTTAAGTCAATGATCTTACGGTGTGTTTGCATGCATGTAATTAGTACTCAATTCGATCGAATTGTAACATTCAATTTAATACCATAGTTACTCTTGAACCCATGTCTGAGCCCCTCTCTAAGCTCCGCGAAAAATCGAGACTTGAAAAATTGTCGTTTAAATCCGATTCGTTTATTGAGACCCCACTATAGTTTTTGTACAAAATCAGAAAAAAATTGTCCCTCAAATCCGGTGAGACAATGTCATTTGGGACACCAAGAATTTTGAGAATCTATGTAGCAAACCCTCCTACAGGTTTGGAGTTTTGTTACTATGATTTAATATTTAATTTGTCAAATTCAGAAATATTGATTAATGATTTAAAAAAAAAATTTTTTGTGTACAGCGTATAAACTCAACTCTTACATGATTCCAAACGAATAATATTGTTTAAAACCCCAAAACCCTAACATCAAAAGCAAATGTTTATTTTTCTCCAGTGTTTTTCAATTAAGAAACCGTACGCAAACATTTCTAAATTTATTGTCTTAAATTGAATTTATTCAATTTTCATAAAAATGTTTGCTTACACGAATAAACAAAGCGAAATTCGTGATGACAACAATAACTATCTTAGCGCTACACAATGATTATTCAAATAAAATTTTTTTATAAAAGTATTCAAAAATGGTAAAACTAGTTTTGAGATTAAATTCTGTATTCGCTCAACTATTCGATAAATATTTGATTCATTATAAAAATTTAATATCTTCTTTTTATAATAAATATAAGTTTTTAATAAAAAAAACAATTTAAATTTGAGATAAAGGGTTATCTAATATGCATATTCGGTAAACAAAGCGATACTTCCATTAGCGAAACAGTAGTAGCTGTGACTCTTATAAATTATTAATTACCGGTAATTGCGGAATAATCCGAAACAATGAACAGTTTTGATGCTTCTAAAGCAATAATAATTCTTTGGGCTTAAATGTAATTAATTCACTACAAAAAAAGAGTATCTGCTTTTTTTAAGGCTCAGGGTATTAGCCTTTTTTTTTTGCTTGATATCATGTATATATCAATCTAATTCTGCTAATAAGTGATTTCTATAAGCTTAAAGTCTTTACACGAGACCAATGTTGGGCTAATTTTCGTCATCAATCATAGGGCAGAGGAGAACAAAAATAAATCTAAGTGTACGCATCCAATCCTTTCCATCAATATATATATTATAGTATTGTGTGTGATTCAGAGCATAGCATAATATTTAAATTGTGATTTGTTATGTAATAAGATGTCATTGTAATGATACAGAATAAATAACAATCATTTTTAATATAGCATACATGTTGTTGTACAGTATAGATATCTATATATATATCGATAGAAGTTTTTTTTTATTTTAAATGATACAACAACTGTGAATATGACTCGAAACTCTCGATAAATTAACTAACAATAAATAGATCTAAATAGAGTAAAAAAAACTGACACAAACATACCAATTGGTGAATCGATTTAATAATAAACAGCACATCGTGTGGCATCAAATGCTTGCGCAGACAATTGTTCAGTGCATTCCTCATTGATTTTCAAATATATATCTTATATATATATAGTGAGATATATAAAAATATATAAATTTCACTTTTTCAGAGCTATTTTTTTCTCGATTTGAACACAAATAGCGTTGAACTCAATAAAATGTAATATCGTTTTTTTTCGTATATATATATTTCGTGCAAAAAAAATATTACCCGTTTTACAGAAAGACGAGAACCGAAAAAAATTGTGTCGATTTGAGCCAATTTAGTGGGTAATATCACCGCAAAATGATAGTTATGTATCGAAACATAAACAAACCCCAATTTGTGTAAACTCTCTCTCGTAACGTAACGTACACTACACACACACAGAGATATATATATATATAATATATACACACTCTCGCACACACACTATACACACACGCACACTGCAATACGTTTAAATTGAAGCGTTTACTCTAAACGCATCTTCTGTGTTCGGATGCGATGCGATGGGGATTCGATTGACATGAGTGATGCACACGTTCAATACATAGTGTGTATGTATGTGTGCTGTGCTGTACTGCGCGCTTATGCCACACTTAAATGCAGCATCAATTTTTGTTTATTCTTACTATTATTCTTATTATTATTAGATATTATGTTTGAATAATTTAAAAATGGATTTCTTTTAACAAAATAAATTTTCTTTATTAGTTTAAGACTTTTTTCTGCATAATTTTTAGCTTCGAAATAATTGGCTACTAATATGATTAAATTTAATCTAGTTTTGCGAGAAATGTATTATCAGTGGCAGCAGTGTGTGAATGCAATGCTGACTTAAATGTAGAAATGCGGCACAGAATCGAGAGTTGTGTGCTAAACATTGAGCAAACTCTATATAACTGGCACACACACAGCAAAACCCATAAATAAATTGGTTTTGATGCGATTCATACCATGAAGGATAAGCTCGCGAACTCTACTGTTGAGCATCGCAATCATTCGCTTAAACTTTTTATGATAACTTATTTTATTGGAAATTATTATTATAAACGTGTCAGTATTTATTAGTATCACTCGTTAGCTTTGTTTGCACCACCAGTTAAACCTTTTGCTCAGTCGATTGTATATAGTTTTTTCAATTAACTCTATTCACGAAGTGCTTAAAACATTCAATTAATCAATAAAATTTTATGAATAATAATTATTTTTAAACTTGCCGATGATTTTACACAAAAGTATGGTCAATAAGTTTAAAAAAGGTTATCACAATAACCCCATTGATGTTAATAATAAATTTAAAACTTTTTTTTCAAAAATGTTAGAAAGCAAACGTGGTGTTGTTATAAAAACTTTTATATAGTTTAAAAAATTTACATAGTTTTGTAACTAAGTAAGTGCAGCAACCCGTTGCTGTACGAAAAAATAATTGTTGAGATTTCGAGAAATTTTTTTGCAACAATACAGAAAATTCAAAAAATAAACGAACTTAAACTGTTCAAAATACGCCCAATTCACGAGCTTTGAAGTTATGAATGAATGTTAACCAATGTTAACGCTCAATTCATAAACTGTAACATTAGTAATAAATGACGGTTATCTACTGTATAGAAAAGGCGAGAATTCATAAAATTCCATTGTTTCTAAAAATAACCAGAATTATGAGCTATACATTATTGCACGTGTTCTCTAATTTTAAATCTAATATATGATCCACAATAACTGATATGATTTGATAGAAAATTTTATATCGATGTTATTTTTAAATGAAATGAACCTAATATTTAATTAAATGGGGCTTTTATAGAACAAGGACTCCAACAATTAGAGTCTGAGTTATTATTACAAAACTGAAGCTCACGCGCGCCTCCGGCGCGCAAACTTACTTAAAAACTTAAGAGTAATATTAGAAATGTCTCGTGTCAACTGTATTGTTTCAAATTCTTAATTGTTGGAGTCCTTGTTCTATAGAAGACCCAATTAAATAAAGTAAAAAATTACCATATTCTGTACATTGAAGAAGAATGAGTAATCAACAAAACAATCAAATTAGTGGTCAAAAATCAAGCGAATCTGTTAAACGGAAACAGAGTGATTCAAGTAATTTGAGAGAAAACTCGAGCGAATCGTTGGACAGTATTCAGCAGCACTACAATCGTAACATATGGCACGTCACTAATTCGGCGGCGAAGAAGAAGATCGAACTGCGAAACAAACACTTGGAAAAAGTGGGTCACGATCTTTGGCTAAATCCGAGCGGTGATCGCAAAAACGAGGCACACAACTATCTGTGCGAACTTCTCTTGAAACTTGGATGCGCTGTGAAACGCAATTACATTCTACGCACTGGTTTCAAAGCGATATTTAGCAGCGATATTCCACCGCAACCGAGTGTGCCAGTGGTCGGACTTCTATGCCAGTACGACAGCCACAACACTTGCGGTCACAATTTGTCCACTGAGGCGACTATCGGCGCGCTTATGGGAGTTCGCGCTGCCATGCAATCCGATACTCGACTGAAAGGTAAATTAATTATTTTGGGAACTCCGGCGTCAGAAATATCCGGCGGTAAAGTGCAGATGTTGAGCAGTGGCGCGTTTGATGGCATCGATGCTGTGATGGCTGTTCACCCGTCCAATACCAATGTACTGATGCCTAAGTTTCACGCATTGCAAAAGGTATTGCGAATAAATCAATCAATTAATTAAATTAATTATTATTTCTATTATTATGGTTCAGGTGTTGATATTTTTCAAAGGAAAAAGTTGTCACATTGATTGCATGAAAAAATATCCGGAAGCGAACGCGAAAGACGCCGCATATATCTGCTATAATAACTGTTTGGCGCAATCAAACCGATTGACGAATAACTATCAAATGCATTGCACGGTAACAGATACTGGTAGAGACTTGTTTACCATTCCGGAGACCACTCAGTTGATGGTACTTCTTCGCGCTCCCACTTTACTAACACTCGAACCACTTTACGACAAACTGATCAACTGTGTGGCTGCAGCCGCAGCGGTCACTGGTTGCACATATGGCTTGGATTTTACTAGTGGACTCTACGCCTGTTTTCTGCACAACCAAGTATTAGCGAACGCATTCAAGGAAGAAGCGGCTAAAGTAGGCATGGAATTCCAGCAACACGACGATCATTTCAGCGATCACTTGGTGTTCAAATCGACAGATCTCGGCAACGTTTCGCTAAAGATACCGGTATTATACCCGAGTTATTCGATCCGAACCGCGGCTAATAGGCATACGAAAGAGTTTGCTGCGGCAGCGGATACTAATGAAAGCCAATCGCAAACACTTAAAGCCGCCACAGCGCTCGCGTTCACTATTATTAAATACTTTTTATCACCTAATCTTCAGCAGGAAATACAGAAACAATTTCAAAACGATAAAAATAAACTCGATTATATTATGAAAAGTGAAAATAATAAACAAACAACAGAATCAACAACAGAAAATAATGTTAAACAGAATTAAGAAATCATTATTGTATTGAACAAACATATAAATTAACTATTGTTTTATTTACATGTTGTGATAAATTAAATATTAATTTTTTTAATAAATAACTTTTCTTATATCACTACATCGTTAATTAGATTTTTAGCTCACTATCTATAAAGAGAGAGCAAGCTTATGGATTTGACACTAAGTACGAAAAGTGATTTCCATGTGATTAATACTTAATATCATGTTCCGATTAGACGTTAAATTAATACAGCAATTAATACTGCGCTAAAGTAATAATTGATTAAAACTTTTTATATGCAATGCTATCTATTTAAGTCACATAAGAGAATGAGCTCTATTCCGTTGTTTTTGTGTAGTATTCATCTAAAAAGGTTATCTAAAAGTCGTTATAGGAAATTAAAATAACTTTATTTTAAAGATAAGAGCGTCGGCCAAATAAGTGTTGAAGTAAGTGTTGCATTATAACTTAAGTACTATTATTCTGGTATTATTTAAATACGGAATATTAATTTATTTTATTACAATTAAAACATGCCATAAAAACGTCTATTTTTTAAACAAATTTATAAAATTACCAAAAATATAATTTTTTAATTCTTACTACTGAATTCGATAATACTTGTAACATTCTTTTTTAAATAATGAGCATTAATTAATAACTATTATTAAGGCGCTGCTTCGCCATCTTTTTCCGCGAGTTCTAGTATCACTTTGAACGAATACGGTTCGAACATATACCCGGACCCGATGTAGAATTTACTCTGAAACTCGACCCAATGCAGACGCAGTGCGTGCAGAAACGCGCTCAAGCCCTCCATCACCAGCAACACGCAAATCGTGAGTGTCGCCCAAAACGAGAATATCACAAACAAGATCACGCCGTTAATGTAATTGCTTGTCGTGATATTTTTGAAGCCGATTTTCATCACCATAGTCCACAACACTTCGCTGAGCTCGGCGTGCGCTAAGCTAAGCGCCCACAAACGCAGATAACTGGCGGTGTGCGAGATCGAGCCCAAACAGTACTCAATGGTGTGAATACTCTGGTGTATGATCACATCACCCAAATCAAACTTATCGCCGTGTCCTCCATGACCACCATGTTGTTCACCGCCAGGTGGCGAGGCTTCCACCAGTACAGCGGTGTCATTGCCCACAATGATCGGCGTATTGTGCGCTTCCTCTCGAACGCGTCGTTTATTTTGCGAGTTAAGTACAATTGGTTTAACCACTAACATCCACGGCACGCATAGAAGTGCGCACAACAGTAAAATAGTTTGGATAGTTTTCTGCCCGGGATACCAGGTGTCCAGATATTCCGGTTGACCGACCTCTTCGGGATACTTCATCAGAAACATATTGATTAGATTTATTAGAATCGATGGCGCCTTATTAGACGTGGAGGAGTCAAATATGAACCATTTCGCGAATATCATGCCATTCATGTAACCGAATATCGCCATCAGAAATATCACTTGTGGAACGAACTCGCAGATAATGTTTAGCGGTTTGCGAAAGTAGCGGTGATTGAAGTAACTGAGAGAAACGCCGAACAACATCTGTCCCACACCGAGAATCACCGACAGTTTCATTTTGTACGAATTGAGAAACACGATCTTGTTTTCGCTCAGTTGCCATATCGGATCGATGCCCAACGGATACGGAAGTGTGTCGTTTAGATGAACTGCTGGATCGAGCTGTAATTTAGGTGGTACTATATCTGAATCGCGGTAAACAGGTGGGGTCCACGCAGAATTAAAAAAGTTAAACGCTTTCGAGTAGACGTCGTTATACATAAGTCCGGTATAAATCGAGAAACTGCCCATCAATAGTATAATATACCGGCCGTTGAAGAATGTAAGCCATATCTCGTTATTGGACTTTTGCGCCTCAAGACTACGCTCCTTAAGAACCATCCACAGCGCGAACAGGAACATCAACACTCCGTGACCGGCGTCGCCAAACATCACCGCAAACAGAAACGGAAACGTTATTATGGTGAACGGCGCCGGATTTACTTCACGATAATCGGCCACACCGTACGAGTCGACAATATTTTGAAATCCAATCGTAAACTTATTGGTGCGGTTATAAGTGGGCGGTGTTTCGCTGGTGTCCATCCGGTTCAGAATGCACGGCATCGACGACCCACTCCTGTCGGACGCCACTCTCAGCGCGTGTCTCACTTTCGGCAAGTCCTGGTCGGCGCACCAGCACTCAGCGATTAACGCCTTCTGCGTCACATCGAAGTTAAACTGATTCATTGTGTGATAAATCGACTTCATTTTTCGCAGCTTAATCAACCAGTTTTTGATATTCTTGGCCGAAGCGAACAGCACACGATGCCTGTGCTCCATAGTCTGCGCTAATACCATGTTTAGGTCGTCCACACGCGTCGCGATATTCACTGTCATCTCGCGGCGATCGGACGCGTCTTCCGGACACGGATAGATTGTGGCCCGAAAACCTTCGCATATTTTCTTAATCTTTGACTTTAGTTGGTCGCCCTGAAAAAATATGATAAACACCGATTTCATGACACCCTCGCCGGTGTGCGGGTCTTGTATGAGAAACTCGATCACAGTCTGGCGGAGGAACACGTTTCCGCGACACACGCGCCACAGCATCAGCTCGAAACTCGGTAAGCGTTCTCTGCGTATAACGCCTGCAACGAAGCCCAACTTCGCGCTCGGATGTCCACCGCGACTGTCGTCTTCGAGTAATTTGTGAGTGTCTTCCGGCATATTCGACATGTCTTGCTTCTGCATCGCTTCCACCTCATCGAAGAATAGTTGCGTTTTTGACAGTAGATATTTGAACTCAATTAATTCGGAGTAAGTTTTTTTGAGCGCATCCGCGTTTTTGTTCACTTCCTTTAATTCGGTTTCCAATTTCTCGAAAGTGGACTCGAGATCAATCATTTCTCTGGGTTGGGGCGGATCTGGATTGTCGCCGGTGTCCAGAATCGGAATCATTTCCTTAATTATCTCCTTCTCGAGGAAACGCAGTTTTCGCTCCATTTCGTCGCATCGACGAACTTCATTGACAAACCGCCGCTGAAACGAGTTCACGTTTGGGTTGAGATCCTTGAACTGAACGGCTCCCAGTTCTCCCAATTCGGACACGCAGTTGTACGCCGCTTCTGACTGCAGGAACATCTGGCACAGCGACATCAGCTCTGAACGAAATAGCGAACCCATTGTTAATTGTTATGTGCGTGTGTTGTTAATCGACTGTTAAATGACCAGACAAATGATTAGAGCGATTTTAATACTTTCAGTGAGCGATTTAGCGATTAAAATGGATGCGAGTCTCACACTTCAACTAATTAAAACACTTAATAAAATAATCGATACACCCATAAAAAGAAATTGGTGCAGTGCACACAAAACATATCAATAAGCGTAGCACCAAATAATAATTGAACAAAAAAAATAGTTCACATGCCAGAGCATTGGTGCGATTAATCGCACTTTAGCATTAGATCACTGTTATTATCAGTGCTGATAATAGTGTAGCTACAAATGCGTATTATTTACTGTTACACACTCACACATCTACGTAAACGCCTATTTTAAAACATTTATTTGTGTCACGATATTTTATTTGCGCTTCAAACAGTTGCGAGATTAGATTTTTGGCTTCGATTTTTGCCATGTTCTGTATCCTTCATCGCAAGTTGTTATCAGTAAATACGGTGTGTGTTTGATAACAATAAGATGTTTTTTGAGTACCGTTTTGAGTCTTTATTAATCTGAATTAAAGAGAATTAAATTATAAGTTATATATTAGTTTAATAGTTCAGACATTACGTAGTATAGCACGAGGTTTCAAGAACAGTATTGTCGCTAAAGTGTAGACGTGGTATAATTTATTTTCAATGATTCATAACTGTTTAAGTGCCCAATCATTAACTTTTTTTATTACTTATTTATAGTTTAAAATATAATAAAATATAAACCGCATTTTTTAGCAAAAATGAGTAACACGTATCACACTTTTACAATTTAATCGTAGTTCGTGTTTTATAATTGTTTTGTTTTGCGTGAATTAATTTTTATTATTGTAAATATTATGAAAAAATTAATTGGTTGTTACTACCTGTTGTATGTGAACGCGCTTTGCATGACTTGGCGTATATATAGCTATTAGATTAATCATTGAATAAAAGCTGAAATATGGTACTCATATAAAATAATCTATTACCTATAGAACGTATGACTTGGGACTTATCCATTTTATTACTAGGGAGTATTAGTACTTATGCGAAATTAACTTATATTTTCTTGAAATCTCAAATTTATGTTTTTTTTATCCACCCTCTAGACCATATGATTTTTACACTTTCTTTTAACCTGATGGACGAAAAATCAAATGAAAATGTTATGTGTTAAGTTTCATTTTTTAAAAGATTCAAAATTTTATTATAATCTTATTTTTCTTGAGAATAAAATTCAGTAAAAGTGATATTGGCTTATCAAATAATACTTTGAGATTTTAGAGTATTATCGCAAAAAGTTAAATATGTATATAGTGTAATACATTATTAAATAATTCTGTAATCAAAGCAAATCCAGTGTTTATTTTACTAAATTTTGCTTTAAAATTAACCAATCATTTAATCAAAAAAAATTTTTAATGGTACTTAAATGATACTTTGTTATTTAAATTATTTTTCTATGGTACTTAAAAATTCCACTTCACCACTGGTTTCTTCGAAACGCTCTTCACACCGAACGATTCAGGACCAATAGAAATGTCACGCTTAAGCGTTAAAATATCTTTAATTAAAAAATTTTGTTGTTATAAAAATGTCAATTAACGTGTGTGTGCGCGCAACAAAAAAATTTATTCTTCTTTTGTCAACTTGAAAAATTTTTTGCCATTTATATCGTTACGCTCTAATTTATTTTTGTACTGTATTTAATAACTGTTTTAAAAAAGTAGTAAAACTCAGAACGAAAAAAAGAAGCAGTAAATGTTAAGTATTTCACGCAAATACTTAATAATTTGCTAAAGAATAATTGCCACTTAAAAACGTATTAAACGAACAAAAAACTTCTCTTTTGTCAGACAAACGTAATTTTTAACATTGAACTGCTAGAGTGGTTAAATATTATTATTATTATTATTAAAAACAATTCATTAGAATATCTTTGATAAAACAGAATAAAATACAATGACGTCTGTATTTGTGTTCAGTGTAAACATGTAATATATAAAATTCAATGTCGCAGAACATTTTATTAAAAAAGATGAGAAGGCAATAATTTGTTAAAGATTTATTCAAATGCGTGGTTTCTAGGAAAATCTATATACAGTGTATATCGTAAGAAAAAATAGTGTTTATGTTGGTTCATAAATAAAATTAAGTAAATAAAAAACAGTATTATTATTAGACCATTAATATAAAAAAATTGGCGTGTAGTTATGAAAGAAATAATGTTTTCAAAGTGGCAGGTGTTTTATCACGTACCGTCATATATATATTCACATAATATTATAATTACATAGCATGAAAATTATAATTAATAAAAATAAGCATATTATAAACACTAATTAGTGAGTTATTAATCGAGGGGTAAAATTTTCTTTGAGAAAACCGAGAAAAATTCTTCGAAATTTCTTTGAGTATTTTATAAAAATTCTTCGAAATTTCTTTGAGAAAATAAACCAAAATTCTTTTACTTTTCTTTGACAAATTGTACTAATTTTCACATATATTTTGGCAAAATTATTTTAAAAATATTAATTTTAAAGAAATTAAATGTAAATCTAATAAGAGTATTAAATTATACATTTTTAAAAAAATTTTGTTATACATTTTAGTTAACATTTGAGCAACATTTTAGGTTTCACTTATTCACTATAGAATAAAATATTTGCGTGATTTATTTTTTTTAAAAATGTGAGCCTAAAATAAATTTACCGATTTTTTAATATAATTATTGCCCAAATTAATAGATAAAATTATAGATTCTGTTCATTTTCTATTGAAAATCAACAAATGCATTATATTTTTAACGATTTATTTTTCTCAATTTATTAGACAAAATTAAAATTCTTTTATAATTTTATAGTTTATTTGAGAAAAAATTCAAATTTCTTTGGAAAAAAATTCAAATTCATTGAGAAAATCGTATATCTTTGCTCAAAGAAAAATTCGTTGTCAAAAATAAATTTCTCTGATTTTCTTTGATCAAAGAATAATTTTAGCCCCTGGTTATAATTAAAACGACTTAAAAATAGTGTCGGTATAAAACAATGCGCTGGCGGTCACATTGCTGCACGAGATACTAGGGGTCAGACGCGTCACAACTCTAAATAACGGGTGACCAATCAAGTACCAGACAAGTGCGAGCAAAACTAGCTGAAACAGTAACCACAGCACGCGAACGATTAGGAAACGTTTGCGCGCTCGGTCTATATTGCTGTCGTCCTCCTTCAACAGGTACCGTCTGGTGCCCATATGCACGCGTCGCGCGTAGTCCTTCCAGTTTAGTTTACGCACGTCCGACGCAAAAACGCGCTTATCATCCGAGTTGAGCGAGTCGTATATATTGTAGTAGTTATCGTTGCGAAACTTCCACTGACGGTTCGTGAAGTGTTCGAGTACCGAAAATGCGCGATGCATTTTGTGCATCAGTTTCACCATTAGTGTCTTGTGTCCCAAAATGGCGAGCACTAAGTCGATAAAGTAGGCGAATAGTAGGTGCGATACTAGAAACGTGAACCAGTAGTTAGCTTTGCCCATTAGGGTGCTATAGTCCACTGGATTGTTAGCCAGCGGTCGCATCACTTTGATTGAGGGCGCGCTCAGAGCCGCTTCTCGCGAGTAGTTTAAGAATTGGCCCCACGTTACTCCGTTCGGATGACCGCTGGTTATGTGAATCACTTTGTTTCGTTCGTTCGGTTTGGTTGCGGTGTGCCAACCGATTACTACTAGTGAGTTACATATTGTGTCCACTATTATGTGAAAATTAATGTATTTTTTATAGATTCTGACTATTTGTAATAACACTAACAATTATACAAACCTGGAATAAGATCAGCGATGTGATCGCATTTTACTGAAATTTAATAGAATAAGCGTATTATATTAAATAATTTTTATAAACATTGCTGAAGAAGACCTTTCACAAAATTTTGAAATTTAATCCTCCAAAATCCGCTAATACTCCGAGAAAAGCCAATTTTGGACATTTTTTATATTTAATCGAAAAACGTCTCATACCTTTCATTGTTCGTGCAATGCCTAAACCACCCAAAAGCATAGCTCCGGCCACACCGTTGAAATTATCGATCCATCCTTTAATAACACACACACATTTCGTTTATTATAGACAAACTTTTCATCAAAAAAGAAAAACAAAAAATAAAAACAAATGAAAAAACAATACCCATTAGCGGTTCTTGAATGGCAGGCGTTACGATAGATGGTCGCACGATCACAACTGGCAAATCACTGTACTCTTCGTGAACTAGATTTTCTGCCAGCGCTTTGCTGAAAGTGTAAGCGTTCGGTCTTCCTTCCAGCAGCTCATCCATAAGCGATTCCTTTAGTGCCAGACTCTGAAGACAGTTTACTTTATTGATAGTTTCTCTGGCGCTAAGTGCTAATGGATACACTTTCTCCTCCACATCCGCGAAATTACAATTTGAATACGCTGTTGACACGTACACTATAGCCTAGTTTAGCAAATATAAAGCAAATGAGATTTTCCTTTAGAAAAAAAACTTTTTTTTGGACTTAGTGCGAGTTAAATAAAAAATATTTTTAATAAAAAACTAAAAAAATAAAATAAAGAGATCTTCTCTAACAATAAAGTTTTATACTATATTTATTTATAATAAAAAAACTGAAATAATAAATTTACTGTTTTTGTTTTTTTATGGGCATAAAAACTTTCCCAACAAAAACAAAAGAGTAATAAAAAAGATAAAAAAAACTCAATTATTTTCTCTCCACTAACTTCGAGTTTGGTAATAGTTCGGCACAGTTGCATAACATTATCGGTGCCGAACACATTCTGCTGCATGAAATCGGTTAGCGGGCCGTGAAATTTGACGCACGCCGCTGAGTGAAACACTATCGACACGTTTGACGCAATTTTGTCGCAATCATCGGATGACAGGCCGAGTAGCGGTTCACTAATATCGCCATTAATCGCGATTATCTTCTCGAGCTTCAAATTAAATTTGCTGGCGTTGGCGAACAATGGTGACTGCAGTAATTCGTTGTTGAGTCGCTCCGCGAATGACTTGCCATTACGCGAACGAAGTAAAACGTAGATATTCGCGATATCAGGACACGATCGCAATAGCTTTTCGCACAGAACTTTGCCAACAAAGCCGGTCACGCCAGTAATAAGTATCGATTTTTCGCGATAAAATTGATTTATTACTGTTGGAGAACTCATAATTTTTCTTTTTTTATAGTTTATTTGGCGGTTTAAAGTTTCACTGTTGGCTCGCGAATTGTGACATTTCTTTTATAAATAAAATACACTGCAACACACGGTTTCCGCTCTGACTGACTGTCGGTTCGCTGTAATCTAATTCGCAATTATGTTTTGTCTGTCTTAACCTTGTAGAGCACAAAACTGAATTAATGAAATACGTTTGCTCTAAACAGCAATGTATGTATGATTTACTCGTTAATTAAAACGGAGGCAATTAGTTATGATAGTTTTTACGCGTTTCAATGCTACGAAAAAGATCTAACAAATAATAACCAGCGGAAAACGGTTTACGGTTTTATATATCTCTTACATTGAACGCGAGAGTGAGATATTGAAAGAGCTTAATGGATGGAGTCCTTGATTTGTAATATCACACCAAGAGATTCACGTCACAATTTTTAACAAATATATATGAAATGCTAATATTGCGCCATTGCTGTAATAATAACTTTTGAACATCGGTTGTACATAAGTTAGGTGTAAACACACACAGGTTTTTTATTTTGCCGAACTGAACCGAAATTAACCGAAGGTCACATAAGTTTATTAACAAAATTAGCAACAATACTATTTTGATTTACTGGTTATTCCTAACTAATACTCTCTATTAGATAACTATATAAAAAAGAATTCACTATAATCTTATATAAATCACAGATGAGATATATTTATAACAATTAAAAATAATCACAGTAATCACACCGCTCTATAATACTTCTCTTCTCTTCACACTATATTTCACTGCAACTTTCACACAAACAACAATCAATAAACAAATGGGTTAAAGGTTGCCCACAAGGCTTGACAGGTATGTCCAGTTTAGCACTGGAATGTCCACTTTTCGAGTATTTTTCCACTACTCAGAGCCTTAAAACTATGATATGCATTTAACATTATGTCCAGTTTATTTTTCAATATTTTTTTAAAAAAATAGAGTTTCGCTCGAAATAAATCTGGCAAAGCCTATGTGCGCTACAGCTTGAGTTAGAGTGCAATTAAAACAGAACTGACGGAGAGTTAAGTAATACATATAAACTGATTATTGTTCTTAATTTTTTTAGTTTATTTGGCGATTTCAAGTTTCACTGTTGGCTCGCGATTTGTGACATTTCTTTTATAAATAAAATACACTGCAATACACGGTTTCCGCTCTGACTGACTGTCGGTTCGCTATAATCTAATTCGCAATTATGTTTTGTCTGTCCTTAACCTTGTAGAGCACAAAACTGAATTAATGAAATACTTGCGCTAAACAGCAATGTATGTCTGATTTACTCGTTAATTAAAAATGGAGGCAAATTAGTTATGATTGTTTGCGCGTTTCAATGCTGCGAAAAAGATCTAACAAATAATAACCAGAGGAAAACGGTTTACGGTTTTATTTATATCTTAATATATCTTACGCGAGGGAGATATTGAAAGAGCTTAATGGATGGAGTCCTTGATTTGTAATATCACACAAAGAGATTCACGTCACAATAATTTTTAACAAATATATATGAAATGCAAATATTGCGCCATTACTGTAATGATAACTTTTGAACAGTGGTTTACACACACAAACACACAAAGGTTTTTTAATTTTTGAATTAACAGAATTGAAACGGAAATTCCCATACGTTTATTAACCACTATTTTGTCAGCAAAATTATTTTGATTTGCTGGTTATTCCTAACTAATACTCTCTAGCAGATAACTATATAAAAATGAATTCACTATAATCTTATATAATTCACAGAACGGATATATTTATAATTAAAAATAATCACACAATTAACCGCTTTATAATACTTCTCTTCTCTTCACACTATATTTCACTGCAACTTTCACACAAACAACAATCAATAAACAAATGGGCTAACGGTTGCCCACAAGACTTGCCAGGTATATGTCCAGTTTTGCACTGGAATGTCCAGTTTTCGAGTATTTTTCCACTTCTCAGAGAGCCTTGAAAACTGGATTTATGTATTTAACATAATGTCCAGCTTATTTTTCAATATATTTTTTGTTGAAAAAATCCAGTTTTGCTCGAAATAGATCTGGCAAAGCCTATGTGCGCTACAGCTTGAGTGTTGCGTTTACAGCTTAAAACAGAACTGAAGGAGAGTTACAATTTAAGTAATACATATAAACTGATAATTGTTCATTATTTGTAGTTTACAATTACGCGAAAACTGTAGTGACATCACTATTAATATTTCAATTACTCATTAACTTAAACTTAAACTATTACTTCATATACTTATTACACAAAAAAACATTTATTTATTTAACACAGATTAGTCTTGTGTTGAGTTCAATATCAATAGACATTAAGAGGTGTTACTTTTTTATATGGTTTATTGGGAATGCAGTTTAGACTGTTATTATAATTTATTATACTAGTTTTTAGCCCATGCTTTCGCTATGCCTTCGGCTGTAATCTTTTTTAATTCACACAAATTATCACACAAACTATCAAACTATCTCTACTATAGATGGCAAGGTCCGAGTCTTTCAGGTCTTTGCCTGAGACTCGGTCCGGACTTGAACTCCTATATTAGACTTCAGGACTCGGACTCGAAGTGATTTGTAAGACTCGGTCCCATCTTTAAAGACCCGGACTCGGACTTCGAACCTCAATTGTTAAAACATTAAATATTAATAGAAATCGAGTTACAACATTGCCCAAATATATTGTAATATTATGTACGCAAGTTAGAAAGCTAATATAAATTAATAGTTCTAAAAAAGTGAATATTTAAAAATTTTTTCAAATTTTGATTAAAAAAATAAATTTTCGAAAATATTTTAATTAAATTTCGTGTCCGGGTCCGAGTTCGAGTCTTTAATGAGTTAACTCGAACTCAGACCTCTCCTGACATCAAAGACTAACTCGGACCTGGACTTCAAAAGACTCGAGTCCGAGTCTAGAGGTTAACTTTCTGCCATCTATAATCTCTACTATACTCTCACATTAATCAACACAAAAGCCTTACAATCAAAGAATAAAAAAAACAAGACGATCCATTAAATGGGGGAAAGCATTGATTCATTGCTTTCTATTAGCGATAAATATTTGCAACAAAGATGTGAGCATTAATAACGTTTATACCAGTGGCCTGTTTGTTAAATAAAACAATTTTTGTTACACATTGAATTGAGTACGCAAAAGACAGGCGACTGTTATAGCGCGCTATTCTTTGATTGTAACGCTTGTTAGCAATTATTACGCGATATCAGACAAACTTTTAGGCTACTGGCACATTGATTTCTAGTGTGATTACAATGCTTGAATTATACATTGCATAATGTGTTGCCTTAGCAACTGTTTAGTGCTAACACCGGATTTCAATATTTTAGTATTTTAATAAGAAATAAGATTAAAAAGCTAGAAATAACGAATGTATCAAATTGTGAAGAAAGAAATGTAATTTGAATAAAAAAACAAACTTCAAATATTGGTATCGTTAGCATAACAAACGTTAGATAGTTGTACATCGAAAAATAAAACGAGTAAACGTTACACCGGTATATGTGTCTGATTAGGTATAGAATGAGCACAAAGAACGGAAAAGTAAAAGTTAAATAACAATGCATTAAGGTTTTTGACCAAAATAAATATCATTGTCTTTCGCCTTCAAGGAAATAAAAAACTAGTATTTTCCCTATACCTTACTGTAATCAAATAAGCTATCAATTTTGTGTTCTACCGCTGCATTGAAACCACTGTGCACTAAATCAAAGAATATATTTAATTTGTTTTATAAATCCTATTTCGCAACACACAAAACCGGCAGTAATGTACAGTAATGTACTGTACTACTGCTTTCTTTGACCAATTGATCCCCACTGTTAACTTTAGCTGCGAAATTGAAAATATATGTATACAGAATACTAGGTATATATATATTGAAGAATTCAAGATATATTTGAAGCGAATGCTGTTTAGAATAAATTTTAACTTTTTTCATTCATATTGATTTTTTATACGATTTGACTTTGATGTACACATTACGAACGTTTGTAATGAAAATTTATATCAGATTCTGTCAGTCTCTGTAGCAATATATATGTCAATCGTTGTCTTATTCGCACTTCAAAAAGTAAACACAATCTAGAGTTGTGTTAACAGATTCTCGGAATAATTTTAAGTGTGATAAGCAGGAAACGGATAAATACGCAACAACTCATTCTTGGCATTGCATTCTTATTTTAGAGTTACTTGAAATTATTTTCACAGTTTTGAGTTGAATAAAGCGAGAGAAGATTTTGTTCTTAATATTGCGGTATATTTTAAGAACGCTTTATTAAAATAACTTAAACCATATTTAACTTTACTGTTCTGTTCTCACTTTCATGTGTCCATGAATACAATACAGATTTCCATAGCTATCGGTAATCTTATATTTGAATTATTACTTGCATATTACTTGCATGTTCCGTCTCCTGGCAATGAACATCAAAATAATTTTACTTTTACGCAGAATAATCAAAAAGAATTTCTATTTCGTTTTTTTCCTTCTTCTTCATCTCTTATTCTGTAATGAGATTTGATATTTTTATTTAACGAAACGAAAGTAAATTTCTAAAACTTGATTTAATATTAATTGCTTCATCTATTCAAACGAATTACGAATTTCTTTTATTACGTGTTTAGAAATTATATTATTGTTTGCGTTTAAAACTTTTTTTTAAAGGTCATGTTTGCGAAAGTAAGTTCTTTTTAGACAAATCATTAGTGAGAAACTATAGAACAAAATTTGCAATTTAAAACTAAGACTTAACTATTCACAGAAATTCTTTGCAAAACGTATCGTGAATAGCAAAGGTAATTTGCAAAACTTGAAAGATCAGAAAAATAAAATAAATTACAGAAATACAGATGCGTTTTTAGATTAAAATGAATGAGTGTGTGTATGTGTGTGTGTGTGCACTGTATTTTTGCGAAATGTTTTTTTTGTAGACAATATTCAGTTTGGAAAAATTATTTAATTAAAGAAATAGGATTCAAGGTTTTAAATGTGTGAGAAATTTAAAAAATATTAAAAATTTAGGTTAAATAAATAAATCTATAACTTTGGTTATTAATTATGTTTGCGGTAAATATAAAAATCTCTTAATTAAATAAATAGAAGTACATTCTTGCGAATAAAATAATAAATTTACTTTAATTTATTTTTACTGTATTTGCCCCTAATTTTTTACCACCTTATCATCGTTAAGATTTATTTACAAGAAATAAAATCACTCTTACTTCGCAGCATTAGAGGTTAGGAAAAAAATCAAGAGAAAGTAATAAAAAATATTCTGTAACTCAATAAACCAAAATCTAAATATTATTTTTAATTGGTAAGCATTTGAACGCAATGCAAAATTAGGTCAATTTTAGTGGCAACAGAAAAAAAAACACAGCGCAAAGAACGCGCAGAGCGCTCTGTAAATATAATATATGACCAAAAGAATCATTTAAGTCATCTAATCAACAATCTTTTAAGTGTGTAGTGTGTGTGTGTGCTCTCATTTAGCTTATTAAGAATAATATATAATATTTTACAGCATCATAAGGGCGCTACTAATTTGCTAAATGGGATTAAGACTCGAAATTAAGCTCAACGTTTTGATATATATATATATATATTTTATATATAGATATTAATTTTGATTTATGTGATTTTTCCCATATATAACCATCATCATCAACGATAAACTAGTTAAGAGCGCACTACTATATTTTTGCCAATATTAAAAAAAAGAATATAACCATTAAATTTTATTAAAACACACACACAGTTGCCAGACATTAACCGAATTTAGTTTAGTGGATCAAATACTCTTGTTGTGGTCGAAAAAAAAACGTTTTTGTTTTCTAAATAACGCATTGAGCACTCGAGTGTGGCAATCATTAATATAGATTTACAACGCACAGCACACACAACAACAACACTTGAAAACAATAAAAAAAAATAGTATATGGGAAACAAACAGTAAATGGATGGTGAGATAGAGTGAAGAGTTTTGTGCTTAAAAAAATAATACTAAGCAGTTTTTACCATATTTTGGCCTACTTTTCATACTGTGTACTGTATAATCTAATAATGTTATCTGAAAAATATTCTGGCATCTCTATTGCACAACTGGACGCAAAAAAAACTGTTGTATTGTTGAGCAAAAACTTTTTTGTTGTGTGTGTGTATGTCATTCCGATTCTGTCTGTCAAAAGTTTATTAGCCTCTGCATTATGTATGAAAATGGGAATAATATTCTTTTGAAAATAAAACAGAGACACAGAGAGTGAGACGAAAAAAAAGATAGAGAGAGAAAATTTTGTTAATGGAATCATGCCAGGAATATTAACAACGATATTTTGTCACATCGAGAACTGTGTGGCGAATATACTAAACCAGAAATTTTATTACACAATTCTTTCTTAATCGATAAATTCTTTTCTATTCTTAAAAATACTCAATTCACGTGTTTTAGTCTATTCAACGAAATTACTTTAAGTAAAATAAGTCCTGGAAAAAAAACTCCTGGAAATATTCGCTGCTAAAATCAATGATTAAAGTTTTGTTTTAGTTGAATGCGCGTTAAAAACTTTTTATTTTTAGCTCACTTTTTTAAAAAAGTAGAGCTTATGGATTTGACACTGTCCGTCTGTCCGTCTGTCTATCTGTCTATCTGTTCGTCCGCAGTCCTAATTTGTCAAAGAAGTCTGCCACTTAAAAGCTATATCTTAAAACTTAATAACATAAAATGCAACTTAATAGTTTGAATAGCCGTCGCGTTAGTATATTAATAAATAGCAACAATGACAAAAAATTAAAAATTTTAAAATTAGCTATTTTAAATTAATATTGGTAAAGAGTAAAATGACACAAGCACTGTCTGGTGATGAGCTCTGGAGAAAGGGTGACTGTGTAAGCCATCCATCGATATGGAGTGTACCACATGTATGCCTTAAGCGTGCGTATACTGTCAGCTAGTTGGTTGGTGCGTCTTACTGGTCGGTAGCGAGCTCTGGAAGAAGGGTCCACCAACTTGGACACCGGTGTCTGTGTCAACATACCATCGATATCCGGTGACTCACAGGTATGTCTTTGGCATGCGCCAGCAGTCAGAATGTTAGAACACGCGACCAACTGGTCGGTGGCGAGCTCTGGAGGAAGGGTCCGCCAACTTGGACAGTGGTGTCTGTGTCAACATGTCATCGATATCCGGTGACTCACAGGCATGTCTTTGGCATGCGCCAGCAGTCAGAATGTT